>JANHAO010001164.1:0-34757 GCA_026873985.1 Saraca asoca
AGCCCCTTGGACTTGGTTACAAAACTAGCCTTCCATGGAGGCTGAAAGATACAGAAAAGGGGAGAGCAAAATCTTGCCCTCTGCCTTCACGAAAAAAAACACTAAAAACACACTAAAAGTAAGCTACAAACTGAAGCAAAAACTCTACCTCAAATGGTTTTGCCCAGGTGGAGAGGAGAAGCTAGTTGCAAGTAAGTGAGTAGGGAATGATGGTGTAGCCGGTTGCTACTCTGCCACTCTTCTACATGTGGGGGCTCAATGTAGACTACTTTCTCCACTTTTTCTACTCTCTTTTGTGTCTCTAGTTGGCTGGGTTTTTGTTAGATTAAAGAATGTTGCAATAGGCTTAAAAATCATGCCAATCGGGTCCTTAAAACTTCAATTTTATAGGGCCTAATTTCATAGCTTCTCTACCTCTGACTTGCAGCTCAGTTTTGACATCCAATTTGATCATGTCAACACTGGAAGTCTTCATATGAATTGTGGATTTATGTGTTATCTTCCAATTGGACCTATTTTCATGTCAATTGGACTTCTATAACTCAAGTTATTGTCTTCTGAATGCATAGAGGTCAGCTACTCGGGACAGGGCTGGATAGCATTCTGATTCTGATTTCAACTCCAATTTTGGATAACCAATTGTGTGATTCAGCTTTTGTAGTCTTCATGAAAGTTGTAGATCTCTCTCTTAGATTTTCTGCAAGATAAAAATCACATCAATTGGATAAGTGTATCTCAAGATATGCTTAGAATACAGAAATTGCTCAAAATGACCCATTATGCAAAATTTTCCAATATGATGCCAATTGACACAAAATAACAAATACACACTAACACAGCTGGAAACATGTCATTTTAGACCTTAAAAGCTAAGTATGAGGAAAAATATATGTGTTAAATATTATGTTATCAACAGGTCAAGGTCAAAGTGAGAACCCAGCTCACTAGGAAGGGCACCAGCTCGTAAAAAGAAACATAGCGTCTAGGCCATCTTTCAGCAGATTCATTCTAGACAGATCCAGTGATGAGATCAATCCCTGTGGCCAACAAGTCACCTAATATGGGTCCAAGTCATTGGGATAGTGAGCTGAGCACAGGTATAGAAGCCCAGTCATCAATTGAGGGCATACATTCCTAACTGACAGTTCAGCCTCTAGAACCAACACATCAGCCCCCAACAGTCTAACAATGATTTGCCCAGCATTTATTATCAGATGCCAAGCATTCATTGCCCAATGCGATAAAAATAATCATTTTATTACTTATCAAATTACACTTGTAACCCTTTCCTCTTTTATAAATAAGGGAGACCACTGTAAAAGAGATAGTAAAAAAATTGCATGCAGACACTCTGTCAGAGTAGTAACATAGTGAGAGCACAGATACTGTATTTCCGTTAAGTTACATAGAAAAACCATCATACAAAGCTAATACAATCCACTATAGACGTAAGGATCGATCTGGATTTAGCCGAACCACGATAAAAGCTTCTGGTGTTTGATGTTCTTCCTCTTTCTTTTCCATTAGTTTACTTTTTCAATTTGCATTTTGGGGTGACATCAGACTCATACCTGTGGATCAAATTTTGCCACCAACATTTTGGCATTAGAAGGAGGGCCCTCACTGCATTCTCTTCATCTTTGACAAACTACTTTAACTACAATGGCAAGAGGAAAAGTCACAAGAAGCACAGAAGCCACCACTGGCCAACTTTAGGGTCAGTCATATCCTTAACAGGACTCTACTGACCCCACAATAGGTGCTACAGTTGGCATAGCACCTCCCAATCCACACCAACCTGTCACTCTTGAAGTAAATGGAGCCCAAACTTAGTATTAGCACCAAAAAGCTCTTGAAAATATTATGAAGGAGCTGGCAAACATGGTTAAAGCATTGACCCAAGCATAAACCCAGGGCGCGTAGAGGCAAATTGGAGTCATTGTGACGGAAGGAGAACCCCAGTAGCCAGGCCTTAACATGAAGAGCCTGCTAGAGTCGAACATCAGCAAGTCGACTCCATTTACTCATCCAACTCATGACTAAGGTCAGAGATTCATAGAGTTTGTGAAAACAAAAAAGAAGATCAGCAGCGCGAGAGCTCGCACCAAGAAGAAAGTTCCAATGAGATTGACCATAGACGCAGGTCAAACTGCTACTCACCTAGCCACAAACATAGTAGAAGGCGCAAGACCTTGGATCGTCATTTTCGTGATCAATAAGATGATAGGAGTCAGTGGACCACCAGTCATCGATTCAAAACTCAGGACCCTATGATTGAGGAACTACTTCAAAAGGTGAAGCAGCTAGAAAAAATATCTGTGGCCCAAAACAACCAAGATTTTTATGAGAAAATGACACCATTCATCAAGGAAATTGAACAAAACCCTTTCCTTGTAGGTTCAATGTCCCAAACATCTTACTATATAATAGGGATAGTGATCTATATAACCACTTGGATGCGTTTAATGTCCAAATAGACCTCCAGACCTCCAGCTCATTGGTGAAGTGTTGAGTCTTTCTTACCACTCTCAGAGAGATACCATAAACTTGGTTCAGGAGTCTCTCAGCTCACAGCATTCGTAACTAGGAGGAATGTCAGGTGAGATTCCTTAACCAGTACAAGGCATTAAAGAAACAATTCGCCCTATCTTGCCACCTAGCGATAGTCTTTCAATGAAAAGATGAAACACTTAAAGACTACATCACCTGATTTTGATACGAGGTCAACAATATGGAGAACCTATCAGACGAGAGTGTCCTCACAGCTATCTCAGCCAAACTTCGCAAGGATAGGAAGCTCTATGAGGATATATATACGTCTCTGGTGAAAAGTTTGGGTGAGTTCTATGGACGTGCTGCCAAAGAGATTCGATGGGAAGAAACCTTTGGCACAAAGAAACCCACCTAAAAGGAGAAGGCGAATAGCTCTAACCGGGGCAAGAAGAAAGCTGGAAATGGGAACAATAGGGAGAGTCAGAAAGATAACTCTAGAAGTCAGGCCATAAAAAAGGCTAGAAATGGGCAGCCATAACGCCAAGGTTGCTATGACAATTACACTGTCTTGTTAGACGCTCTTGACAGAATCTTCATGATCGAGAGGAACAACGAGGACTTCGGGAAACCTAGACCCATAAAAGCAACCATTGGGTGGAGAGATCAAAGTAAGTTTTATGCCTATCACAATGAAGTTAGGCACAACACCTCAGACTGCTGGGCACTAGAATATGCCATCGAAGACCTCATTAAGAGAGGTCACTTGAATGATTACATGGTGAGACCCTCAGGACAACAACCCCCACGTCCTCGATAACTAATGCAGCATCAGCACCAGCAAACCCTAGAGCACGAGGAAATGCCTTCGATGAAGACTATATTCACTATTCACAGTAGACCTCACATTGTTGGCACCTTGAATAGGTTACAGATCGTCATGCGCGAGTAGCAGGATACGTCCTACTCGCGAGTCATATGGAATGTGAAAGACTAGCCAAGAAAGCTAAAGTAACCTCGGAAAGCTTTATGTTCATGGAAGAAGATGCACAAGGGATCCAGGCTCCACACAGTGATGCAATAGTCATTTACACCAAGATTGGCAACGCTAATGTGAGGAGGATAATAATTGATACTGGCAACTCCATTAACGTAATGTATAAAGCATGTTTTGACTAGATGGGCATGAGCACGAGCCAGTTAAATCCTTCCCCCAAGCTCCTTTACGACTTCACGGGAGATAGAATAGTACTGACGAGTCAAATTAGACTCCCACTTACTCTAAGAGACCTGGGCCGCCAAGCAACTATTATAGTGGATTTCTTGATTATAAACTGCCCCTCAACTTACAATATGGTACTGGAGCGACCTGCTATGAATGACTTTGACATGATCATGTCTACTAAGATGCTCACCATTAAATTCCTAACCCTAAATGGAGTCAGATGTGTGTGGGGTGAGCAACAAATAGCTTAGTGCTGCTATGAGGATGCAATCAACCTTGGGGCATAAGGGAAAAAGGTACATATGGCATTTAGAGGAGAACCCTGAGTTATAAGCACCAAGGGGGTTAGCTACAACCTTGACCCTCATAAGGTGGACATTGAATGAGCTACTGGTCCTATTGAAAAGCTCGAAGAGGTGAAGGTCAGTGAAGCAGATGCAAAAAGATGGCTTAAGTTAAGGAAAAGCTTGCCACCTAATGTAAAAGCATAGTTAGCTAAGTTTTTCAAGGCCAATTTGGATGTCTTTGCCTGACACCATGAAGATATGGTAGCCATTAACTCTGGGGTTATGTCACACAGGCTCAATATCGACCCCTAGCACAAGCTAATTTGTCAGAAGAGAAGGCCAATGACTACTGAGCGCTATACTGCGTTGAAGGAATAGGTGGATAAGCTATTAGCAAACAAGTTTATTCGATAAGGCCACTACCCCACTTGGGTTACTAACCCTATTCTCGTGAAAAAGAGAAATGGAAAGTAGAGGACGTGCATAGACTTCACCGACCTAAACAAAGCATGCCTAAAAGATAACTTTCCTTTGCCAAAGATCGACCAACTCGTAAATGCAATAGCGGGACATGAACTCCTCAGCTTCATAGACACCTACTCGGGATATAATCAAATCCCAGGGGCAACGATAAATCTAAAATTTTGGAGATCACATAGGGAGGGGCATGAGATGTAAAACCAATGGGTGTTATAATGCCCTACATTAAACTTCTCTTTAGCGTCCCCTTGCGGTAGGATCTTCTTGTGCACCTTCAGTTGAGCTGTGAGGTAATAAAGCCCATTTAATGTGCTCGCACACCTAAGGCTATATAAGTAACACAAAACCTCAGCTGATAGCAATGGAAGATCATTGCCCAGGTAAATTAGTGCCAGAGAGATGAGCTGGGTATAAGAAATTAGAATGGATTGAGTCAGACTAAGTCTTCCTTTGTTCAGAAAGTTAACAATAAAAGAGTGTATCAGAAACCTAAGACCTGCAATGAGGTGCTGAAAACTAACTATGATGAACCCCTGAGGTGGATAAGGGCATAGTCATCCGAAGAAGGGATCATAAGGCTACATCCCCTAGGGAGCCAATATGTCCAGACTGCGGTCTGAAGCTCGCGAAGATGGAAAAATGAAACGTGTAGACTAAATACATGATGACCAAGTTCCCCAATAGGGCCAAGACGAGCAATAAAATACCTAGCGACGTCACCACTCCTTGAGGTTGCTTTACCAAGATACCGCGCCAGCTCCACGTTCTAGGCTGGGGAGCTGGGTTCATTATTTTCATTCCTAATTTGGTGATGGCAGTGTCCATGACCTGTTCCCATCTACACAAAGGAAAAAGATCGATCAGGTCGTTACAAGCTAATCGTACTAAGAACTAGGGCTAATAGCTTCTTATGCAGCAAGCCATGCACACCCTGAATCACCCATCTACAACCCAGATTCCAACAAGCAAAAAGAACAATGATTGGATCACAAAATCTGAATAGCAAATGCTAGACTTGAAATGATAACTAGAAAACCTAGAGTCCACTAATAGAATCAATTGAATGAACCAAACGAGGCAGAAAAGAAAATATGCAAACAATTAACCTTAACCAACACTCTTATTCTTCAAATAATGGCAGACAAGCCTCACAGATTACAGAACTGAGAAATCCAAAAATGGCAAAATGAAGAAAGACTCACTGTGGCTGACTAAAACAGAAGCTTGAAGACTACGCGTGAAGGTGCTTTCTAGTGAATGGGACCTAAGGAACAACCAGGGAATCGAAATGACATTAGTGATGGCAGATGACAGAAAGTGATTGCAGCGGTTAACAAAGGAAACAAGTAAAGAGGGTTCAGGAGCTTAAAGTTTCAAATGGCAAGTGAGGGGGAAGAGAAAAGCCTCTTCAACTTATAAGGCACACAACATCATCGTTATATCTGGGAACTCATTAGCTACCCATAATCTGATAGTTCAGCAAGTGCAGCAGTTAGCTGATAATAGTAGCATGCACGCATGCCGAAGGTAGGAGTAATCATGATAGCCTAGCAATGAAAAATTGAAGAGTCACCTATAGAGCAAGCAAAAGCATGCCAAACGGCTCATGGAATTACAAATCGCAAGTGATGGGTCATGACTCCTAACTCCAAGACCCCGCATCCAAGAAGTGCCTTGAGCACTAAACTCTTACGTGGGCAAATATGAAGCCTCGTGTCTAATAAGTGCTAGCCATGCACCAAACTCTTGCGCGAGCTACGTCCAAGAAGTGCCTCGAGCACCAAACTCTTATGTGGGCAAATATGAAACCTTACGTCCAAGAAGTGTTAGCCATGTACCAAACTGTTATGTAGACAAATATAAAACCTAGTGTCCAAGAAGTGCTAGCCATGCACTAAACTCTTACGTAGGCAAATACGAAACCTCGCGTCCAAGAAGTGCTAACCATGCACCAAACCCTTACGCGAGCCGTGTCCAAGAAGTGCCTTGAGCACCACACTCTTGCTTGGACAACTCCAAAACCTCGTGTCCAAGAAGTACTAGCCACGGACCAAACTCTTGTGTGAGCCACATCTAAGAAGTGCCTCGAGCACTAAACTCTTGCATGGACAAATATGAAATCTTGCATTTAAGAAATGCTAGCCACACACCAAACTCTTGCACGAGCCGTGTCCAAGAAGTGCCTCGAGCACCAAACTCTTGCACAAACAACTCCAAAACCTCATGTCCAAGAAATGCTAATCCAAGAAGTACCTTGAGCATCAAACTCTTGCATAGACAATACTGAAGCCACCAAGAAGTACCATCAACACTAAACTCTTGCATGAATCAAGGCACTCTCATCTAGCCTATCAAGACCTCGCGTCCAAGAAGTACTTAGGCACCAAACTCTTGAGCTCTTGCATGAGCTAAGATGCGTCTATGCGACCTATGTAGACATCTCATCTTGCACTGGCGAAAGTGCTTCAGCACTCTAATGCTTGAGCTTATGCTCAATAAAAGCACTTTAGTGCTTAAATTTGTTGCTAACTGAAATGAACTGATATGACCGAATTGGTCACCCAATATGACACATATCCTTTTTAGTCATAATTTATTGACTAGAGTCCCTTCACATTAGTTCAATTAATACTAATTAAAGTCGATTGACTCAATGAACACTCATTTCATTTAACAGTTATCGAGTTATGATTTACAGGGACTAACGTTGCTAGCCGCGACTTGTGAAATCGCTACGGTGGCATAATCATGAAGAACCACAAAAGATAAAGTTTCATTACAAAACCTTTTTGATGAGGTAAAATTACATGAAGGATCAAGAATTCAAGACAAAGCAAGTCTACAGTTGACACAAAAAAAAAAGCTGGATGCCAGCGAGCTTGCAGCCATGATATGCAGAAGGAATTGCTCCAACTCCTTCACCCAAGTTGATAGCTTATCCAAATCGAGCATTCCACGAGATGCTTGAAATAGGAGGAATAGCATTGGAGGCAAGTAGAGAGGCTGCACAAGTTTTCCCTAGTCCTCTTGTGCAAGGAAAACATCCTTTAGCTTCATCAAGCTGCCTGGAGGCCTAGAGACACTTGGCACCATCGGACAAGAAGACAAGAGAACTCAGTTGAAAAGACTGAGTCGTGACAAGTCACAAGGCCAGCAAGCAAACTGGATAGTTCCAACTCCTCTGCCCAAGCCTCCTCCAAAGTTGAAAACTCTTCCCTCCTCCTTGTAACTCTCGACCGTGACTGGAAACCGAGCAATTAGCTCGCCAAAAGACAAAAGAGCAAAAAAGGGAGAACTAAACTTGTTAGTTCCAAGAAGAGGTTACAAGCAAGTTCCTAGAGTTCTCAGGGAAGAATATCCTGTAGGAACCACGTGCAGCGAGCCACTTACACCTCGTAGTCTCATGTAGCAGACTAAACATGCCTCAAAGCACATAGACGAAGGCCAAAGCTTCAAAAACATGAGGGGATCACTCAATGCACCCATTTGGTTACTTTGTGAAGAAGGGGAGAGGACTTCACACGCCTTATATAGACAAGCCCGACTTCACCAAAGAGTCCAAGGGGTATCCCACTATAACAAATCAGACAATCCGCAGTGAGGCAAGACTGTTGTGCCAACAGCCTGAAAAACATTTGCAATGGGAGGCATGGCCTGATGTAGATGAAATTAGAGATTGAGACTTGAAATGACAATGTGGCAGGTTATAAGCAGAAACTTTTGACTAAATGAAAAACTATAGACAAAAGACTTGACAATGCTGTAGACTACGAACAAGGACTTCGACAATAGACTACAACTCCCAGTCTGCAAAGCAAACTGAGAGTTAAGAGGCTTGATGTTATGGGTATTTTTCAGATTATGCGAAACAGACTGACCAAGCCCCAATAAGAAGTCAAGCCCCACTAAAAAGGGGCCCAAATCACTTAGCAATCAAGGTTGCTTAGCGGGGGTATCAGCTTAATAACCGTAAACTTAAGGTGCAGGCCGAGATCGAAGCGAGAACCTAGCTCACTAGGATGGGCACCAACTTGTTGAATGAAACACAGCTCCAAGCCATCTTTCAGCAGACTCATTCTAGATAAATCCAGTGACATAATTAGTCCTTGTGGCCAGCAGATCACCTAATACAGGTCTAGGTCACTGGGACAGCGAGCTGAGCATGGGTACGAGAGCCTAGTTATCAGCTAAGGGCACACACTCTCAACTGACAACTCAGCCTCCAGAACTGACATATTAGCCCCCAATAGTCCGACAGTGATTTGTCCAACATTTATTATTAGACGCCAAGCATTTATTGCCTGATGCAGTGAAAATAATTATTTTGTTACTTGCCAAATTACACTTGTAACCCTCCCCTCTTCTATAAATAGGGGAGACCATTGTAAAAGAGATAGTGAAAAAACTGCATGTAGACACTCTATTGGAATAGTAACATAATGAGAGCATAGATATTGTATTTCCATTGAGTTACACGGAAAAACCATCACACAAAGCCAATACAATCCACCATAGACGTAAGGGCCGATTTGGTTCTGGCTGAACTATGATAAAAGCTTCTGGTGTTTATTGTTCTTCCTCCTCCTTTTCCTCTTTCTTTTCCATTAGCTCACTTTTTCAGCTTACAGTTTAAGGTGACATCGAACTCATGCCTGTTGACCGGATTTTGCCATCAACAGGTCTTGTTCAAGCTTCCAACTTGACATAAACCCCACATCACTGACTATCTCCATCATCATTCTCACGAGCTCGATGGACCTCTAATCTTGGCCATAAGTTAGAAGAGCAAACTGAACTAATGCGCTAAAGTACTTTGATTGGCCTCTCCTCTTAAGCCCCTTTCTGTGGCTGTTAGAGTACTTCTCTGGGTGTAGCGACTTTAACCTGCTTTCACGCATCCTGAGCTTGTCAACACCTTAACCGCCTCAGTCAACTCTCTCATCATGTTCTCAAGCACTTCCTGACATTAGTGCCACACTTGCACTCCCTCAGTTCCAGGAACAATAGCAGCAGGCTGGTGAGGGGCGTTAGGGGCATGCTAGCAACAACACTTGTGGCAGGGATGGTGGAAGTGCTTGCTGCAAGAAGAACTGGGTCCCTCTATTGTTTCATTCGACCATCAGGCTAGTCAATTATAGCATCTGAACTCCTAGTAGTTCTTCCTCTAGCCATCGCAATTGGACAGAAAATGAAGGAGAATACAGTTTAGGGCCCTTCCTCTAGCAATAAAATGTTAACATGTATATTTGGTCAACCCGAGTCCAGAACCCCAAACTGCAATTTAAATATAAAAGAGAAAGAAGGAAGAAGAACAGAGAGACATTAGAAGTTTTTAACGTGATTTAGCCGAGTGCAATGCTTACGTTCACGGTTATTTTATTTCTTAGCATATTGCTAAATATTTGTTGTTGTTTCTTTCTTCCTCTTAACTTTCCCTGTATAATGATTTCATCCCCTTTTATATTAGCTAGAGTGTTACAATTTGAATGTAATTCAATAACAGAAAAGAATAATGAATTGATTACGATTACATAATGGATAATAACAAATTTTCATTAAAATAGAAAACTGAACGGATTTTCCTGAATTGATGGCTAGGAAAGCATGCTTCAAGCTCTAGGCTAAACCTCATCCTCAACGACCTGAGGTTGCTGCTTTGACCCTTCTTGACCAATAATCTGAGTTCGCATTTAGCGACCTAGAGAATTGCTTCAGTGACCTCAATCATAGTTGAGCTAAACTCTTATCAATTGGATTTCTCCATTGAACTTTTACCAACCTATTTGTATAGTTCTAAAAATACCCACAACAAACATAGGTGAATATCAAGGTGTAAACTAACAGTGCTTTAAAAATAGCTAAGATAGGGAAAATATAATAAGAAAAACATTCATCTAATCACAATTAATTTGAATTCGGATTGAAATAGACAAGATTATGGTTTGATGTTTGAGTTGCACGAGACATAATCCATTTAGTATGTACATGATAGAAGATAGTCTTAATGGTCACATCTTAGACTTTATATCATGTGTTGTAAGTCTCAATCTCGTTAGTAATATTTACTAATCACTCTCTTACAATTCTAATAATAAATACGATTCAATAAAAACTTTTGAAATTAAGAAAATACTCTTCAGATTTAAGTTCAGTTCATACTTACTAAAGACAAAATTTTGAGATAAAGGTAAATCAATTTCGCTTGTATACTTCTTTTGGAGTTGTTTAGAGGTTAAAACCTTGGTCGTTGTACAATACGAACAATCAAACTTTTTAACAGAAAAACAGAAGTTCAAACAACATGATGGGGATGGTAACATCAAATACGGTTTGTGGTCACCAAGTCATCGGCAAGAAAAGAGGCTGTGATGTAGTTTGAGGTAAAAAAAACTACATCCAAATTGCCAGACAAACGATGACTGTCCTCTCAACATGTTTTCTCAACAAGACCACCACTTTTTTTTTATGTTTGTGTGACATTCACGTGCCTTGCTATATTCCATTTCCTTGTGGTATGGATGGTCATGCATTATGGTGCTCATCCAACATGCATGCATAATTATGGGTATATACAATAAATAGTTCTCGTTGATGTCTTCAACATTCGTCAATATTTGTGAAATACACATTGATATTACCACAAAGAATTTACACAGATTGGGACAAAACTTAAAAATTTATATATATTTATATAATATGATCAAAGATTGGGAGGAAGCTCTTCCCTTGTAGATAGTATCAAGGTGAAGTTACAAGTGCCAATCTATCCTATCACTAACAAGATCAACTCAATTTGATGTGCACTAAATAAGAAATAAATTAAATCAAATTTAATGCAAACTAACTTGATCCTGTGTTTTAATGAACCAAAAAGCCTGACTCATTCTGCTTCTCCATTCTTATATATTCATGGAGGAGGAAGCAGGGCGTTGGATACACAAACTGGATTCATAGAAATGACCAATTCATGAAAGAGAAGGCTAGGCAATGAACATTGTTGTTGTCCTCTGCAGCATGCACTTTCCATGCAATGGCTTGCTCGTACGAAACATGGCGCCCCATGGTGGACATGCAGATCCCAGAAGGCAGATAAGCAAACCCCTGAACAAAAATTAGCATGTTCAAGATTAAGACAATAGGGATTACTGATTTCAATGAGATTTTTAGCTATGCAGATGGACTCTGTCAAAAATATACAGAATGCGATATAGCATATATACATGAAAAAAATATAATACATATGAAGTATGATTGCATTGAGAATCACACGATAATATGCTTAAAAGTTAAAACATGTTTGCTACACGTTAAACATATTTATAAGTTATTATTAAGACTAATGTTCGTTAGTGTCGGAGTGTCCTATGGGTTTAGTGTCCAATATGTTTCAAGCCAGTTTTTTTTGCGCCTGTGATTTTTAGTCATTTATGTTGTAGATAAGGCTAACATTGCCATTCCTTACAAATAAGCCTTTTAGATCGAAAACAGGAAAAATTTTAGTTAATCACCTGCTGCATTAACTTGGCAAAATCAGCCCACAATGACTTGCGCCCAGCATCATCAAATATTTTATCCAATGTTATGTCTTGCAAGGCCACTAGAGTTGTTTCCAGCATGTCCAGCCCTGCCTGGTTTGCAAAGATGAACACTGGCAGCGACTGCAACAGAGCACAAAATTACATAAAACCATATGCCTGTTTATATAAATAAAGGATTTCTAACTAGGTCCAAGAGACATGAAGTTAATTCCATTACAAATTTTCATTTTCTTAACATACCTTCAATGAAAAGCACAAAATAGCATCCTGATGATGCCATAAATGCTTCAGCACCAAGTCACCGACAAGTAAATTGCATCTCAATAATTCGGCCCCCAAGTAGTAGCTGTAAATGGACAGGGGATATGGAAATAAGCATATTAGGTATTTCATAAAAACACAACTTGAATGCTGAGAAAGAGAACTAGAGGAATCTCAATAAAAGAAGGCTACATCATGAATTAGTTTTTGGAAGAATAAATGTAGTGACATGGCAGCATGCTTGCATTGACTGTTAGAATGTGTTGGAAATATGAAGATATCGACAGAACTTGCCTATAACTCTTGCAGATCCAGTGAGCTAGTGTAAGAGCTTCAGGGGAGCCAGGAGAGAGTTTTGGTCCTACAGCTGGGTTTATACCAGATGGAGATATAGCCATGGCAACCCTTTGGATGGAGGAAATCACACTACGGACATACTGGCGTGCCATAATGGCAACATTGTCCTGCATACCACCGCAGAAAGGAAACTGAAAGGCAATAGTTAACACTGATCGAGTGTTGTGACATGCTGACATGTCTCCCGCAGCTTGATTTGTTTCTGGGCCAACTTCAAGACCAGATGCTAGATTCAGGGTCTGAGTTGTATTCGTTGCATCCTTTTTGTCACCCTGAAATACAAGGACAAGTATTACAGGAATCCATACCCTGAAGTCAAAATCAATAGGTCCTCTCTATCTATAAAAAATTAAACATAATTAGTGAGTGTCTAAATATAATATCCTATGCTTCCAGTAAGCATGAAATAAAAAAATCATAGCAAATCCTATCCTGCTTAAGAGTATGCAATAATGAATTGATCATAAATTAAAGAAGGAAAAATAAAAAGAAACAAAACTTAACTGCTTTACAATCCAACAGGCCGATGCGGAAACCAGAAGGCACCAACGGACCATCATCAGGGAACATTTCATCAATTGGAGCAAATATGAGCTCAGAACAAGCCCCCACAGCATTCTCATCAATTCCACTACATATCTGCAAAAAGGAGGTCAGGCAGCTCAATATCTTAGATTTATCACATATAATAACATAAGCAAAATTAACAGACAATTTCCAACAATTTAACTAGAGTCAAAGACACACCTGCAAAAGATGAACGTCCTTTGAAACAAAAGCTTCTTCTTGAGAAAGAGAATGGCTTTCAAGCCGAATAACCTCAAGCATCTGGATGTAGACTTGGAATTAGCATAAAGTGTTGCTTAGAAAGACACATTTTGAGACAACCAAGCATGGATGGCAGATATAGTAATCCTATCTCTAGCCGAAAACTTAAATACATATGCAGTATAAGGGCTGTTTTCTGCAGCTCAGTTCCCATTTCCCAAATACTAATAGAACAAAGATTTCAAAGATACACAATCTCAGATAGCACTTTCTAAAAGAACGTATCAAATGGGTAAGACATGTTACCATTTGGCATCTACAAAAGGAAAAGGAAGTGTGCCAAAATACCTCTTCATATTCAATCGTCTGGCCAAGAGGCATGATGATTTGACTGCCTGTGAACCTTGTAGGCCTCATTCCAGGATAGGCATAATTGCCAGATTTCAGTGATGCAGCAGAATAAGCATCAACATTGAAATCAGCCCACTCTGAGCGGTGCTCTCTCAGAAAGCGAACCAAAACTGCAGGAGGGACATTCTGCAATAAAACAGAAAGAAAGGTTATCATATGACATTTCAACGTTCTACAAAATTCCTTTTTTATAAACAGTTCTATGAAATGGCATAAATCTATTTTGTCCAACTTTTATGTAAAGGAAACTGATCACTGGAAATTTTCAATTGTTGCAAGGATATCTCATGATGTAAACAACACCAGAGTCAAAATAATACATTCAATTCACTCTATATTTAAAATATAGCACCTTGCCATTGAATTCGCAGACTCACCTGGAGCAACATGGAAGCCTTTGCACACAAAATTCCACCAAGAAATGCAAGTGAACTTTCTGGATTAGAAGTGGAACTCAAATTCTTGGTGGAATTAACAGCAATGATCACATCCTCAGTACCGTCAGAGTTCAATACAGACCAGCCATTGTCATTGAATCCATTGACAGCATCATTGAAGCCTCTGCAAGTATAATGCATAATTTCAAACAATATGGTAAAAATAAAAAAACTCTCAATGGAGATATCCATATACATATCGCTGGAATAGTTTTCTAAGAAGCAGGTTATTCCATTTGCCTACCTGATCAACCTTTGGCTGAAAGTCCGCAAAACAGCAGGCTGCCTACCTATACCATATACCACTTCACCACTTGTTTCCTGAGCTATTTGTCTGATATAACGAAGTGCCTATCACAAAAAGCCATCAAATTAGCCCACATATTCCTTGGAGGGAAGCAAGGGAGATTGGTCTTAGGTAAGCAGAAAATGGGTCCAGGAAAGTAGGAAACTAGTAAAGTACTTGTTGAACTGGATATGCAGATGAAAAAAAGAGTAGATTTTAAAGATTCCATATGCTGTAATCCAGAGATTTTGTAAACAACTTAGTGGCAACTGCTAAAGGATGTCGCATGACTCATGTGCAAACAGCCAGGTGACAGAAACCAAATACCAAATGAGACAATACAAGAGTTGCTTAAAAAAAAAAAAGTGGTTCATAAATAGCATGACATTGATTGACAACGTTCACGTTAATCAATCAATTTCATAACAAGATCCTTCTTTGATAATTTGAGTGTACTTACTGCAATCGTCATTTTCTGAGCTATTACTTTTGATGACTCATAAAGTGGTCGCAGCACCTCAGGCACACTCCACGCCTAGAAGAAAACATCAAGCAATTAATAAAAGCCATAAGAAAGAAGGCAGTTATATTTAGTTATTTGTCAAAAGGTCAAACCTCAAGATTTAGGTGATCTACAATGTGAATGATTGATCCTCCACCATCACATGGTCTAATCAAGTAGCCACTGGGGAGCATTTCAGCTCTCACAAACTGAGTGACCGCAGCTGCATTAGGGCCAGCCCCTGAACCAGACAGTGACCTCTCACAAACCTTCAGATGTGAAATTAAGATAAATACACGCGAAAGTTAGTTCATCTTCTATTAAAGAATAAAAAATGTTCAGATGGGTATGGTTTTACATATAAATTATAGGCAACACTAGTGATGCATTTGAGAATGCAATCATGCTCACCACAAGACTACCATTGTCCAAAGTTGTAGTGTATCTCAAAGTCCAGAAATCCCGAGCAGGAGCTAACGTCGTTGGAGCGTACACCTGAAGTGTATTCAACATTTAGACTCAATGATGAACTATAGAAATAAGATTTAGAAAGGTTTAAATTTCACATTTCTGTCCTCACCTGTGTGTAAACAAGTTCGATTGTGCCTCCATTTCCGGCAGGAAACATTGTGAAAACTTCTAGACTCCGACAGTCATGAAACCAAGATGGACGATCTTTTAGGATCTCCGCAATCTAATGAAGACTTTGGTATTTGTCAAGTCCAAATTCATAAAGCTTAATGGAAATGACAGCAATCAAGAAACCATGTTTTGACTTATTGACAAGAGTAAACCTACCTTCGTAGGTTCTAAACTAACAAGACCACAGGCTCTAGCTGCCACTCCACTGCAACTTTGAGAAATGGCAAAGATCCCAACCGAATCCGGACCAGGCTGACCAATAGATAATTGAAATGATGAGAAATAGGTAATTGGCAGAAGAAACTTGGTCTTCATACGCAAATCAATCATATCATAGTCGTAACAAAAAGTTAAGGGGGGAAAAAAAAGTGAAAAACATAATATAATTTCCTAGAAGATCCATGATCACTAAAATTTTACGAACACTTTTAGCAAGGGTTAAAAATGCCAACCTTCATCCCAGGCATCTGGACCCAATCGACAGCAGTTCCTGTAGCCTTTGAAAGGAACTCCGTTAAAGTCTCCTCTGCAATTGATAGGAGTCTGCATAGATCATCATACAAGAAAAATGAATCAGAAATAGCTTCATAAGAACAACAGTGTAAAGTTCATGTACAGAGACTGCAAATTTACCCAGCAGGGTTATTAGCATCTCTTAGAGAATGCTGAGGAGCAGTAACCACCGAATCACAACTTCCATCAGTAGTTGACGCCTGCCAGATACAGACGTGAAAATATTCATATGACCAAACCATATATATTTTGATAACGAAAAATGAATCAATCTTCACTGCACATTTAAATATTTCTATGTATAAAATTAAGGCTTGCAATAAGCTGATAATTAGATAAAGCTATTATCATACGCTTACAGTATGCAATTGCTGCCGCATATGACCATTCTCGCATACTAATTGTGAAACCTGTTTCTGCAACCGGTCATTTTCTTCCATCAACAACTTGTTCATTGCCGTCAGTTTCCTGTTCACAGTCTGAAGCCGGGAAGCCTCTTTTCTCTGCTTCTCTCTACACCTACGCAATCCAATAAAAAATATATCAGGCTACTATAAATTCCATACACTTTCGCCCTTTTGAGCAAACATATAAATTGACTGATCTTATTTACATCCACCCAAAAAAGAAAAGGAAGAACTTGAATCCAAAAAAAAAAAAAAACCATTGACGTCATAGAATGACCAACATGGGAATTTCCTTACCTGCGATTCTGGAACCAAACCTTGATCTGCTTGGGCTCGATGTTAGCGAGGATGGGACATTCTCGGATCAATTGTTGTCTTCGCGAGGAGCTCGGCTTAGGGCACTCGGCATAAACTCGTTCAAGCGCTTCAATCTGCTCAGCCGTGTAACGGACATATTTCCCTGAATCAAAGTTCTTGTCAATGCTCCCACTGCTACTTTCTCTCAGTTGAGCCACAGCCATTGCCATCTTTTCAAATCCAACAAAATCTTAGTCGTGATCAAGGAGAACAGAAAATGGATAATATGATTCTTTGAATAGCTAGTAAGCCCTCATTGTATAAATGGTACTTATAGTAAAATCCGTCGTCTTTAACATAGAAAACCGGGAAGAAAACGGACGAGTTTATTGATAGCTCCCGAGAAGAATCTTAGTTGGAAATGGGTCAGAAATTATGGCTTGTGTTGGCTCAGTTAACGCCAAATGGCTGTTGCAGAATGAAGCCTTGCAATACAGATATGGACAGACAGAAAGTCTGTATTTTTCTGTAACCTCCGTTATTGGTTCATGAAGTTCAACACAGACCGCTCAGAAAACTGCTAACAAATAGTTCCAAATTCAAACAGAGATTTCCCTGTTCTCACCAGCTAAACTCAGTTACTTTTACTTCCAAGCAAAACCACCTGTGAGCTGCGACAGCTTGTTTCTCACAATACCATAATTGTCTCGACAAATAAGAGAAATTCCACTTATCCTTTAGGCTCCGAACCTTAATTTACTTTGGTTTTTGGCAAAAGCTTAACGAAAAAATCCATAGAAATAGTAGATAAATACGCCGCTTGCTTTGAACCTTGTCCCTTGAACTTATGAGCTTTCCTTTTTCAACCAGATTCCGGTGGAAATGAAAAGTAGAAAGCGAGTGAGGAACCCGAAACCACAGAAGAATTTTCAATGGAGCTTCAGAAAGAAGAAATGAATAAGGTGCTTTACTGCACTTTCTTGGGAAAGTGATGGATGTTCTCGCCCCTCTTCTCAAACAAGTGAGCCAGCAGTTTCGTAGCATCAGGAGGATTTGGAATAGAGAAGAGAAAGTGAAGAAATCCTAGTAATAACCATAATAACAAACCTGAAATATGAAATTTTCCGGGAAAATTTTGGAGGTTATTTGAATAGAGAGAGAGAGAGAGAGAGAGAGAGGGACAAGGAGCAGTGGTCAAGACAGAGTGAGGTGAGCTGACCTGAAACAGCACTGGGAATAAAGTGAGGGAAGAGAGAGAGGTGTCGCCTTACATTGCACACATATCGAAGCACTTATGTAACGTTTATTTATTATTTTGGTCCCATTTACATTATTGTCCCTATTATCTGTTTGAAATGACCTTTGGGGCTAAACCTCTCTTTGCCGTTCATCCAAGACTTTGGCCAATTTGACCACTCTTAAATATAATATAAAATTTAAAAGATAAAATAAATCATCACATATTATTAAAAAAAAATTAAACATGTGAATTATTATAAATTTAATTTTTTTTAATTATATATTATTTATCAAATTTTTAGTTTTTTATTTTTATTTAATAACAGTAATGATTCATTTTATTCTTTAAGACTAATTTGCACCTTATAATAGCATGAATTGAACGGGTTCTTTGTCAATCTAAACTGAAATTTTGAATAACTTAATTTCAATCCCTTAACTTTAAAAATTTCATAATTAAAATATTAAATTATACATAAACTTAAAATTAATTTGTCCACTTGATTACTAAAATTTCGTATGCATCTAATCATGGGAGAAGATGGATCCAACGACCCAAGTTGATGGAAAAGATGATCCAATATGCTTTAATTCCATTCCAAGTAGAGAAAAGCATTTAGATGGTCTTGAATTGTATAGAATGATTTGCCATTTTCAAAGGAAGCAAGATATATGTCTCAAATAGCAAATACAATGTGGAAAATAGATTCAAAAGGCCAAGGAAAATCACTTCCGACATCGGAAAATGTTTTCCATGCATCTGTCTATGGTGGATGTCGGCATTATTTTGGGCGCAATCTGCTCTCAGCCAAACATCCCTCTAATTTGTTTCTTGATGTAATGAAAATGAAAAGATTCCAAGCACTGTGTATATAGTATGGACAAAGATTTTTTTTGTCTCATGGTAAGCATCACTTTGGACTCTAATAATGATTAGACTACAATCATAACTTTACTGTCCATAACAAAAATTTAATTTTAAATTAAATAAATTTATCCTCACGTTTAAAAATACGTAAAAATAATGTAAAAAATTTAAAAATAAAAGTAAAAATATAATGTGAAAATAATATAAATTAAGGGTGCGGAGCGGGCTTGATCCATGCGGAAGCCTGTATAGGCTCGCATTTAAACAGACTAATTATTGTTTGGTTCAATCTACAAAAAAATGTGGATCAGTCTGCTAGATCTGTAAGATTTAGGCTAATTTAACACTAAATTGATAAATTGGTCAGTCCACATAAATCTACATTAGTCCGCATAAATACGGGCCTAACGAGTTTAATCCATTTAGACCCACATTTAAACGGATCAATTATTACTTGATTCAGTTCGTAAAAAAAATATGAATCGATCCGTTAAACTTGCAAACTTTTGGTCTGTTTAGCACCCCTAACAGAAATGTTATAAACATGTCAACTTCTAACACACCTTTCCCGGCATATTTAGGTCAACAAAATATCTTCTAATATATTCATGGCATGGCATTGAGTTAATTAAGAAAATGTTAGGTGGTTAATCTTTTGTAAACCATGTAAAAGGAGGAAGATGAATAAAAACAATAGTTATCTTTTTAATTATAATTTATTTTTTAGGTTAATTCACTTTTTTTTTCTCCATTTTTATATATTTTTCCGTTCAAGCACACCATTGAGAATTTTGCAAGGATTATTAGGTAAGAAAATTTTTGGTAATTTTTTGGTCAACTTTACAAAAGAGCACCAAAACAAAGTTGGGGGGTTTGGTCACATGTGAAGTTGCATATATTATGTTGACAAATGAATGGTTTATGATGAGATCATCACAATGTCAAATGAATATTTTTCTTTAGTAAACTTTTGGATTGATGGGATTAACTTGCTTCCACTTTGTCCCCCTCCTTCTTCAACCCTCGCCGTTTTGATCCTCATCTTATACACACACACACACACACTGAAAATTAATTGACACTGTTATCAACTATAAAGTCTATTTATATCGTTGTTAGCTTTTTTTATAAGATAAAAATTTCACAAAATTCACCATTAGTTTTAATATATTTAACATGTGGATTATACTCACCAAAATTTATATCAATATGTAATTAGCTAGTACTCTAATAATAAATTTTAAAATTTACGTAAAATAAATTTTAAAAATATAGGTAAATTTTAACTTTATAATTACCTATTTATTGTTATCCAAATTTTCTTAAATCTCATATATAATATGAATACAATAATTACTTATAAATCAATAATTAGATTAAAAAAATTATATTCTACAAAAAGTTATTGATCAATGTAAGTGCTTTATCTTTTACACCGATGTCAATTGATCAACCCATATTAAAATTAAGAGAAAAATATACTTTATCCTATAAAGTTTACATTTGGGACAAACTACCCTCTTGAAGTTTAAAATCAAACATTTTACCCTGTGAACTATTTCAAAAAGCGAGATAATTAAATTTAGTAAAAATTGAATAATTTTTTTGTTGATGGTAAAAAGAGGTAGGGGTGAGCAGAAATCTCACATTGATAAGAAATTAGGTATCCTTATGTCTTATAATGTAAGGGTACACCCCTCATAAACGTAGAGGCGCTTTTGGGGTGAAGGAGGGCAATAACCCTCGGCCCAAGAGGATAAAATCGTGTGGGCATACCTGACGCACCTAATCGCTAAGCCCAAAACAAACAATACATCACATGTAAGGCAAGGCTCATTCCAACCATTATTATCTGACACCATCTATGGGGACCCCTAATGCCTTGCCACCCATAAGTTCACCCGACTTTGAGGGCTTATATTGATGGTAAAAAGAGGTAAGAGTGAGTAGAAGTCTCACATCAATGAGAAGTCAGGTATCCTTGTGCCTTATAAAGCAGGGGTATGTCTCTCCTAAACGTAAAGGTATCTTTTGGAGAGAATGAGGGCAATGACCCTCGCCCCAGGAGGATAAAACCGTGCGGACACATGTGGCGCACTTAATCGCTAAATACAAAATAGATAATACCTCACACATGGGACAAGGTGCACTCTTGCCTTATAAGACACAAGGACACCTGACTTTTCATCGATGTGAGACTTCCGCTCACTCCTACCTTTTTTTTACCATCAACATTATCTTAAACACAAATTTTATGGAGTAATTTGTTCTAAATGCAAAATTTAAGGCAAAATGTATTTTCCCCTTAATTCTATTTATATTAGTATGTGATAAAATCTATTTTATTATAATTATTTATATAGATTTTTTGAAATTTAAATGTTCCAAATACATAGAAATAATTTATAAATAAAAAATTATACTAATATAAAAAGTGTATTAATATTTTTATATTGGAATACTAACTAAGAAAAAAACATTAATGTATATTACTGATATTTTCAATATTGATATTAGATAAGGTTAATATTGAAAAATGAGAAACACAAAAAATTCCTTTTCACTTTGGGGTGGTTAAATTCAATTTTAGCCAAATTTGTGAACTTGAAATTAAAGTAATAAATTATAAAAAAAAACCTTAGAATTTATAACCATTATTCATTTAATTAACTATTTTATTTAGTTGGATACTTTTCTATTAACTTTTTAAACAATAATTATAACATTATTATATGTTAATTTATCACATTATTTTTACATATAATTTTAAATTCATTTTCTTGTATCTAATTAAAATTTATATTTTTAATTTAATTTTCATTAATTATATCATATATAAAATAAGCAGATGTCTGGCAATAATATGATACTTATAAAACGAGTTTATGAAAAAAATTATATAATCAAATAAAACTGTTAATTATATAGATAATAGGTGTTTATTCCAAGATTTTATATAACTTAAAACTGTTATTCCAAAATTTGAAAGTCAACAATAATATAATTTAATCACCCAAAAGTTGAAGAGAAACTTTTGTATTTTTACTATTAGAATATAGATTTTTAGTGTAAAAGCCTCCCGGGGTAAAAGTTAAAAAAAAAAAAGATTCAAAAAAGTAAATTGAAAAGAAGCATTATGTCATATTACTTTCTTAATTTATTTTTTAATTTTAAATTTATACTGTATTATTATATATTTTATATTTATGACAGTTTTTTTTTAAGTTTTATAATTATAATTTTATATACAATGTTTTTTAACACTTTGATTATTAAATAAATTTTTTCTGTATCTTTTTTTTTTAAATTTTCTTAAACCTAAATATAATTATTTTTATTAATAAATTTGTATAAAATTTATTTATTGACAATATTAAATTCATGTTAACTTAGTAAATTAAAATCAAGAGTTATTTAAAATTACATTAGTATATATACTAAATCCATTAACCCAACAGTTAAAAAAAATAAATCTAAAGTGCATACATAAATATATGGTCATAAAGGTGTATCATATTATAAAGAATAGTTGAAATCATTTCATGTCAATTTTTCGTCAATAATAAAACGAGAGTCTAAAAAAGAATTAAAATTATGCAATTAACATGTCAAGAGAATTAAAGTTAAGTATTTTAAGTTAAGAAACTAAAATAATTTTATTTATATTTTAATGAGATCAAAATTACATTTAAATCTTAATTATTTATTTTTCATAATCCCAATAAATCAATATTCATCAATATCAAACTTTTAAATAATTAATAGAAAAATACACTCTACATCCTAAAGTTTATATTTGGAATAAATTATCTTCCTCCCCTTTCCATTAAACTTAACTATTTCACTTTTTAAAATAGTTTATAGTATTAAAATATCTGATTTTAAATTTTAAAAGAGATAATTTATTTTAAAGATAAAATTTAAACGAGTAAAATGTATTTTCTTCTTGAATCCATGGACGGGGCCTCTTCTTCCATCTTCTTCCTTAAAATACTCCTAATCTTAACGGGTGAAAGGTTCCCATCTCCTTTTGCCCCTATTCCTTACCTTTCTCACATGAAAGGAATATAGAAGCCCATTGCTTCCTCCTTTTGTGTCCCATCTCAGGTCCCATAATGTCTGTCTGGCTCCGTAAACTTCCTTCCATCTTTTTTATAAAAGAATGTTTGTTGCTTAAATAAGTAGAACAATGAAGTGGGCATTGCTTTGATGGGTTCGTGTTTGCTGAGGGTGTGAGAAATTCTTTTATGCGATAAGATCAATCATAATTTAATATGTGTACTTAAAATCTTTGAATTTTAAACTGATTCAATCTTTGTCAATTTCAAATATAGAAAAACAACTCAGAGATAAAGAATGTTAATTTCATACAATGATATAGCTGAATTTTTGTCTCTCTCACTTTTAAATTTACACTAAAAAAGTTGAGAAATCTAAGTTATTGAAGCAGAGAACTTGAGCAACTCAAGTTAGTCAGTTTGACATGCGAAAAGGAGTAGACCAGTAAATGCAAGTGCAAGGAGGTGAAAGTAAGATAGTTGTTGGTGCAATGGAGGGCACCACACTGCCCTCTGCCCTACCTCCACAACCCATTATTGTGAAGAAGACACTTTACTGAGTAGGACAGATCAAATTTATTATTAGTACCACTTTAGGACAAGCAAAATTAATTATTATTTTATAACTACCTGATGTAAACCTCTAATCCTCCATAAAGATCTGCATGATTAGAGAGGCAAAAGGGACCCATTAATCACTTGTTGTGATCACCCATGGCTACTTTACTTTCACCATTTTGCTTGTAAATCAATTAAAACCTTCCTCAAGATTGCAGCATCAATGGCCGTATAGCTTGTCTTTATCCTTTTCTTCATCTGTCCCCTTTTTAAAATGTAAAATTCTTGTTGCCTTTCTGGGTCATGGGCACCGAGCAATGAACTTAGTGACCATAAATTATAGGCAGCACTGCTGTAAACAGAAAGCAATGGACCAAACAAACAGTCATTGGCATTAAATTACGGAGCCGTAAATGTGACAGTGACACATACCCTTGAAGTATCAAAAACAGAGTTTTTCCATAGTTATGTTGTCCTTATCTGCCATGGTATGAATGTGCTTGAAAGGGATATACGCAAGTAAAAATTTTAGTGGTTAACCATCATTTCCATAAGCGGCTTCAATATGCAAAGTAAGGTAATGTCGTACAAGCTACTCACCAACCTTAAATTTATTAGTCTTAATAGAAACCAATCAAAGTTTCAGATAGGATTAATTCCCCTGTATACATCCGAAGCAAGTCATTGAAATTTCATGCATGTTATATTATATGTCAACTTGTCACTATTGGCAGTAGAAATTGCTTTGAACAGTAAGAAATTTTGATTTTATTCCCTTGTTTTGGATTCAAAGTCAATGAAAGCTAGAACAATTAGAACTGTTATAAATTTGTTAGATTTAACGTAAATTTAGTTGAAAAGAAATTCTTAAATATATATTATGAAATGCAAAGAGTCAATTACAAAGTGATACATAATCAATTCATAGCTAATAACATTTAAATGCAATCAGAGTATTAATTTATAATTAATTCTATGTAATACATGTATCATGTATGTCAATTAGAAAAAGAGAAAATTACCGAATATATTGCGGTTGAGATGAAAATCTTTTATCACGGTTAAAAAGAATGATCTTAAAGTTGATAACAAGGAGTTATCAACTAGGTTGGCTAACAGAGTTGCTCAAGAAACAAATATTTTGGTTTTGATGCGTCTGCCTATGTGTAAATTTGTTGACAAGTGTGAGAGTAATAATAAAATTATTTCAGAACTTTTTTTTTTTATAATTTGAATTTTCAAAACAATAGATATTTGATATGGTATAAGAATCTTTTAAATTAAAAGGTTAAAACTTTGATTCTTCTCACATTGATATAGTAGGTATGTGCTATGTGCATATTTGAAGTTATTTTGCGAGGGGTGTGTTAGAATAATAATAAAATGAATAATTCGATCTTTTAGGGGATTGATTGTTACTGTTCTTAAATTGTCATTAAATAAAAAATATAAATTTTAATATAAAAAAACAATAATTCAACCGAGAAAATACTTAATATTCTGAAACGTCCAATTTTCATAGAATTATCCTGCTAGAACAGACAAAACAATGTCCAAAAGCAATAAATGAAAGAGAATAAGGGGTTATACGTTTTAGGTGTCTGAGAACTCAATTATGACATATCCTTGCAGTTTCTGGCTCTTGGTTTTTATAGAAAAGAGGACCTCTGCTGCTCTTTCTTCGTTATCAGCTTCAAATTCTGTCCAATTGCCATTAAACTAACGCCAACTACCTGCTTTCCTGTCAGTACTTCTTTAGTTCTATTTAATTCTCTCCCACACAGTTATGAGGTCACAGTTCATTATCAGTTTGAGACTGTGCTGGTTTGATTATAGAAGCTTGTGTTACTGCTATCTCTTCATATATTCTTCTTACCGATTATATTTGTATTATTGTAAATTTGGAATTGAAAATTTCTCAGCTTTATATAGATAGTAGTTCATTACGTGGACCACAAATTATACAGGAAAATTATGTAAATTATAGCAGTATGAAAGTGACTTAACAGGTAGAAGAGGTGCTTGGTGTACTGTTGTTATATGTGACTACACATTTGAATACTTTTCAAGAGTGCGTGTTTCAACTAATAAGATTTAATATGACAAAGATGATTTATTAAAAATTTTATATGATGATGAAATTTCCTCTGCAGAAGAAAGTGGTTTAATACCAGAAAGGTCTATTTTATGGAATTGACATCCATGATCTCCTATCTTTATTAGTTTATAGAACATTTCATCCTCCCAAAAAAGCTAACATATACCATTAGGAATTGGAAGAGAAAAAGAAAACCAAATTCAATGTTTAAAGATAAAGTCCCTTGAGTTTTCTCATAAGTATTAAACTATTTACACGCCTGTTTTGTTGCCTGGTTCTCCTCGAAGATCATGGGATTTTAGTTTTACTACTTCTCAAATTAATGGCAGACCTCCAAATCGGGAAACTTGTCAAGTAATATGCTGAATTCAGTGTGTCTGGCAAAGATCGGCAGGCGACATATATGCCTACATGCGCAAAATTGTACAACCTGAGAATAAAGTAATTTGAAAGCCTTGGGCATGCGAACCTCAATAAGGCGTCTAGCAGTACCGGCTCGAAGGAGTAACCCCAGTAAATGTTCGAGCGCGCGGGATGCATTGCAGGTCAGATAGATAAATTCTCGTACAGACTTTTGTTTACAAACAATGCAAAGAGTCTGCTACCAATAACTAGACATATTATCAAATATAAAATATTCACGTTGAAGTGTTCGCTTTCACTTGCAAAACTAGTACATGATATTTGCCTTGTTATTATTGACTTAATTTACATGACCAAACCTATACAAAAAACCCTTGGTGAAAGCTGGTGCAGCCAGCTTAGACTTGGGGAAAGGCAAACAAGAACAAAGCTTTGGTAAGTTGATGATAAGTTATAATATGATATGATCGACACCAATAGCAACTAAATCATGAGATAATTATATGATAAACTGCTCTTGAATTTGACAGATATTGGACTGCTGATGCTACTTTAACCTGTGCCAACTGTTGCATTTTAATAGGACAAAATGGGGTAAATAAGGAACAAGGGGGGAGGAGGATGATATGACATCGCTCATATTCTAAGAAAAGGTGACAAGCAAACTCTAGACCAGCAAAAACCCCTGACATCATTCCCATGGATACAGATCCACTCTAACATCAAATTTTCAGCTGCGCCAAGCTCTGCACTGTCCAGGATTCTTGTGGGGTGTTCTGAATCTGTGTCTCCTGAATTTCAGCTGGTAGTTTATCTTGTTGGCTAGGGGTGCTAAGAGACACTGGATCTTCTTTCTTGATGGGAGTGGGTTCATCTTTTTGAACTGGTGGAGCGGCATATACTGGAATAGCTTGCCTGATATTGACTGGAGGGGCAACCCGTACAGGAGGTGTTCGAATCATCTGACAAGGCACAGCAGCTGGTGGTGGAAGTGGTGGCGCAGAGTACACAGGTACTGCAGTCCTAATAGTCACAGGAGGTGCAATTCCATGGCAGGATGATCTCATTTGTCGGATAGGGACGTAAGGTGCTGCTCCTGCTGCAGGGAACTTGGCAGGACGTGTACAATGGTTGTCTAGAGCAGAAGACTGTGGCGGCACTATAGAATTGTCACTGGTTGCTGCTGCTATGGGGGGCCAGCTTCGAGGACTTTCATTTGCTGTTGTCAACAAAGACCTGCTTCGTGAACTTTCATTTGCTGTTGCCAATGAGGACCTGCTTCGAGATGCTGTCTTTTGGCAAATTAGAGGAAGGATCTTTGATGTAGTTGCTGGAGGAGGTTGTGGACTGGTTGGCCGTGGATTTTGAATCTGAAACTTCTTTGGGAATGGGATCGGAGCATTAGGATTTGACATTGCCATCTTCTCCTTCAGACGGTAGTTCAGCAAGGCCCGTGCTATTGTGATCTGTTCTAGTTCATCATTGTTCTCTGGTTCAGATGAAGAACCTGCAGTTTCTTTTGCCACTGCCAAGAAAGAAGTCAATTCGAATTTAATTACTCACATGGTCTTAAGTCAGACAAGAGAAATGACGATAGTGGTCTGAATTGTCATAAAGGCAGGCAAAGACTACTTTGGGACAGCAATATTATTTGTGTTTGTTAAGCAAAATACTATGGACAGGAATAAATCAAGAACCAGGCAAATCAGAAGGGCTGTTAAATGTTTTATTACTGATGATGTTGATCCTCACCACCAAAAGAGTGGGAAAAAGTCAGATGGTTAGTCTCTACACTCTTATGTCTCTACAACCCTTCTTCCATAATATATTTTCCAGCTGATACAGTTACCGCATAATTGGGAAAATAACCAGAAATCAGGGTTATAGATGTGAATTTTAGTAGTACTACTGTTCCATTTTGGGGTATGTGTAAGATGCTAATATTCAAAGGAAAATTTGATACAAGTCCAAAAAATTTTAATCACAGCTTATTCAGACAAAAAGTTAGCCGGCTGCTTACATCGTCTTAAAGATGACCAAGCTGCCATAGCTGCATTTTTCTCTGCTTGCTTCTTATTTTTGGCAGGATCTCCAGTAAATGTGATTCCAGCCAATTCCACTTTCCCAGTAAATACAGGCAGATGTCCTAGGCCTGACCTGAATGTAGTGTACTGGGGTAATGGAGCTCCTACCCTTTGTGCAATCTCCTGCAAGAGGTTCTTGTAGACTCCCGTCTCATCCTGAAGATTAATGTAATAAGTATATCAGTATATGCACACCAAAACTACCAAGATGCAATGAAGACACACAATGCAATATAAATGTATAAAATTAGAACAAATTACATTAACCCCCCTCTGTTTACCTAAAACATAACATAAAATTTGTCAGAAGTCAGGGTGGTCAATGTAATTTACCCATAAAAATTTTAACAAGTATGACAAAGCCCAATAAATGATAAGTTCTAAACAGATATAGTCAAAGAATGGGGCATAAAGTCATGATTATACTCCTGTATTTTTCTAATTGCTATTAAATCACTCACGAGTAATTTTAATAATACTACAACTACACAAATTAATTTCACTGATTGATCATTGATCATCTATCACCCAAAATATACAGATGACTTGCACCATCAGTTTCATCACCCTTGATAAATCAATACATTCTTAGTTTTTGGACAAAATAGAAAACTAATAAGTATCAAGATTCAAATATCTCAAACTGCCATTGAACTGCAAAATCCAGACACTCCTTTTCCAGACACCATGCCCTTCTCCATTAGTAAAGACACCGAACACGGAAATTCAAACAAAATATAACAAGATTCAGTTTAAGGGAAGGGCTCTACTTGTGGTTCCTTGTATCAGTGCAAAGTCCACTTCGTCACTTAAATAAGCGCACTGGTGCGAGTTGAGGACTTTCCTTTTCCAGCATTCATTAAAAATGTAAATCAATTGCTCGAGAGAGACTTCAGATTTTGAAAATAGGAAAACAAAATTGCACGTTAAAACAATCACCATATCAAGTAGAGGCAAGGTTCATCAGGAGCACACAGCACCACGCGCAATATGGCATACAACATTTTCATTGTCCCTAATTTTTTTTTCTTTCCCTTATCGAGTTCAAATGACAGGCTGAATAACAAAAATTGAAATTAGAAAATCTCGAAACCACAAATAAAACCCTAGTTAAAACCGCCATTGAGAATTGTGGTAACTGGGTCAGACTGAAAAAATTTAAGAACTCACCAGAATTCTAGCGGCAAGCGAGTGAGAAGGACCACGGTTAGAGAGGGAATTGAGAGCAACCTCAGCTGCAGAGTGCTCCGCTTGACGGAGGGTGGAGCAGTAGTGAGGGCTCTCAAAGATCTCGCCATTAAAGTTAACCGTGGCTTTGAACCTAGGCGCGTGATCGGGACCTTCCCTAATACAGGTGTAAGAAGGTAGGTTGAAGCAACTCCTCTGGGCCAGCTCTTGAAGCTGGTTCTTGTACATTTCTGCTCCTAAAGCTCCACACTTTCCCCCCTCAAGAAAGCGGTTTGCAGGTTTCACAAATGGTAGCCGGGGACAGATCGGATCAACTGGTTTTGGTTCGGACTCAGCTATAAAGTTCTGAACTTTCCCCTGTTCTTATCCGCCGAGGAGTTTTCTCCAGTAAGATCAAGTTTTTTGGGGTTTATTGCAGCGGAAATGGCAGAGGTTTTAGACAGAAGGAGATGGTGCGTTTGTAACAATAGTCGCAAGGAGGATAGAGACTAGAGAGAGAAAGTGGAGGAGAAAGGGAGTGGTGAGGGAAGAAGAGGAGGGAGTAATTTTGTAGTGGGAGTTTTGTTTTTGGAAAATTTTATTTGTATTGAAAAATTACTTATTATTTTGCTGATGGGAGTCAACTAAACGTTGGGCTGCATGGATTTGATCATCTCTTTTATAAAAAAAAAAAAAAAAAAACGAATACTATTTTCATATTTATTTTTATAATAAGTACACATATTACTATTTTCACCAAAACTAAACACATAATTTAGGTTTGCATTCACCTGGTGTAGGATTGTAATCGAATCCAGTTGAACGGGTTTAGGACAGTTTTACAATTAATTCAACAATTTTGGGGGTTGATTTGATTTTTAAATATTTTTTAAATTTTTGTCAAAATTTTTGTATTATATTTGATTGGCACTTCACAACTTGAAATTTTTAAATTTAATCTCTTTACCTTCTGATTTTTTACCCAAAAGTATTAAACTCTGTTTTCTTAAGAAAAATAAGTATTTTAAAAGTTTTCTTTATTAAAATTTATTATTTTAATATAAATAAATTTATATTTATCTCTTGTAAATTCATGTAATCCATTTCTTTTGGAAACGGTGAAAATGGTATTCTTTTAAAACTTACCCGATTCTTGATCTAAATTGCAATTACATAATACTATATAAGGATGCATTTGGAAATTGGAACAAATAATTTAATGAATTTACGTTTTATGCCAAGTAATTAATGCAATTTCAAAATAAAGGAAATAAGGCATACATTATTGAAATTATTAAATACACCATTAATGAATTTAGTAAGTGCACCTAGATCTATTTTACTTTAATCGGCATTGCAAATACCCAGAGGGATTGTAAAACAGTAATCAAGGAATTTTAACTTTTCATAATGAGAGAGCGATGAAGAAGAAGCCTTAAACAAAGTCACGTGATCTCAATTAGTGATAATTAATTTTTTCAGTATGAATGTGTGGTGGCCCCCACAATATTAATCATAATGATGATTAAATAGTAATATTGCCTAAGTCAGAAAACCGTGGCATCTCCAACATCGAGGATGTGCAATGACAAATTGCCCTACATTATCCTTAGAATTAGGCTGTGGGGGCAATGAAGTATTTGAAGGTATTATGGTCATTTTGTAGGATAATTAAAAGCACTAAGGCTTCGTTATCATGGAGGAGTTAAGTGGGGAACAGACCTTTTTACTCTCCGAAATTGGTGAAGGTTTGACCCACAAAATCACCAAAATGCCACCGATGAGTTTTATTGGTGTTTTTGACAGATTGAGGAAGCCACCGAATCCACAGTTTAGACGGCCAAGATAAATGATATTTATTGGCACTCACAACGGTATAGTGATATTAATTAAAAATTGAGATTTTTTTTTTAAATGGTTTGAATTGGGATATAAAAGTGTATATGTGTATCTTAATGATTTGTTATTTATTTAATTAAAAAATAATGATATTTGCCCGAAGATATGTATTATTACATTAAAATTATATACATGAATTAATATGAAATAGATATATTCCGAGCACAAATGAAAGAGATTAGAATAAGTTATTTTCCTCATTAGAAATTTAAAAAAATATTTAATATTTTTATTTTCTCAGATGATATATTTGATAAAAAATATTTATTTATAATTATAATTAAAAATATAAAAATATTCTATTTATTTAATATTATATATAAAAAATATAATAAATAATAATATTTATTTTTCTAGACTAAAAGTTGCTTTTTTCTATTAATATTTTCGTGATATTATGTATTATTTTATTAAATATAAGATATATAATTAATATAAAAATTTCTTATTTTATCCGTAGAAATAAGATTTTTTTAAGAAAAATAACTTTCCAATACAAATATAACTAAATTAAATATCATTTTTTACCCCTGGCATGGAGTTTGTATAAAATTTGTGTTGAAGAAAATTGTAATAGAAAGCAATTATGAAACGAGGAATCACATAATTGAAGTAACTTAAAGAATCCTTGAATGAGTTTTTCAGAAGATGGTTCAATTTTTTCAGGCTATTCAATTTTGCGCTTTCACTCATGCTTTACATAAAGCCAAGTGAACAGGCAACAAAGTTAGGCTCCATCCTTTAAATAATCCCACCGTGTTAGGACTTTTGTTTCACTCCACATGAAATGGTATTCAGCGAATCCGGATGACATGGGCGGTTAAAGAAGTCAACCGCTCGTGTAACTTAATCATTTCTAAGACTGCTAGGAGTGGGAAATTCAGTACCAATAGCAGACTTTGATCCCAAAGCAAGGCTCAGTTGTGGTAAATAAATTTGTAATAAAATCATTGTGTTCTTTGTTGATTTTTCTACCCAGCTTTTGAAAATTTTCTTTTTTTACCCAAAATGAAAAAGAATGGACAACAATGGACTTTGTTCCTTCCTCGTAAAATTGGTGTCCAGACTACCAGAGTGTGATAATTTGAGGCTTCTGACTAAATTTGGCAAACAAACTTACTTGAATTCGGATAAAACTCTGTATAGAAGCATAGGGCGTGAATTCGAGAGAGAACGTATATATAGATTATTTTTTCTATTTTTTCTCTTTTAAGAGTATTTATGTAATTTTAATTATAGTAACTTGTTTAGTTTGAGTAAATAAATATTTTATTGTGATTATTGTATTTTTGTCTTCATATTGGCATATTGTGATACATTAAAACCCTTTCAATTTAGGAGAATAGTCCTTATGTCAATGTAGAAAAATATGTTTACTTGTACTTTAAGACTTTAACTTAGAATATTATTTAGGGGGAGAGTGTTCAACAATCGAAGGTGGGCATCGAGGTGCTTGTCCAGGAGATCGAGTGTGTGGTTAGGAGCCCCCTTACACGCTCAGAAGTCTGTAACAAGGTTTTTAATGTAAATAAAGAAGTAGTCATTCTTCAATTAAAATATTATCCAATGAAATTTATCTACTTTTGATTGCATTTATTTATATTTGTTTGAATTGCATGATCACATTATTTTTGTCAATATGAATAATTTGGTTGTCTTTATATGCAATTTGTTGCTTACGTGCTATGCGATTTATGCTTATAGTTACCTTAATGTGATATAAATTATGGGTGTTGCTCGTTATTTTTAAAACTAAGATGGTGTATAACTAGTTAATTGACTTATTCTTAAATACTAAATGACTAAGTGCTGAGCAAAGAGTTTAAACATCACACATTCCGACAATTGAGCTATTGAACTGTAACAGTTTGATATTAGAGTGTGGTTGAAACTACGCTTCTTTGTTTTCTATTGCACCATGTTGATACGCTATTATATTGAAGAAAATGATGTCCCCTAAATGCTTTGATGCAATTGATGTTGTAATCGAAAATTTCAAAAGAGTCATTGAGATCGTAAGAACCCTGAACCCTTTCGAAGGGCTAAGAATTGGGAATCTCTCAAGCACTGAGTCTCAAATCTCAAAGCTAGTGCGAGATTTGAATGTGTCAAGGACTGGTGATGCTCCATAAGTCAGTAAGTGACTTGTTGTGATTAAGAATAGCTAGAAGGATATAGGAGATGCTATGAAAGACCTTACCAAATGATGTCACTAAACTCTTTGATGCACCCTATTGATACACCATTATATCAAATAAAATGATGTCCACTAAACACTTTGATGCAATTGATGCTGCAAATGGGAATCTCAAATAAGTCATTGAGACCATAAGAAATTTGGAAAGTGAAAAGATCCTTAAACTCTTTCGAAGGGCCGAGAATTGGAAATCTCTCGAGCTTAAGTCTCGAATCTTGAGGCTAGCGCGAGATTGGAAGGCGTGAGGACTAGTAATGCTCTGTAAGTTAATGAGCGGCTTGTTGCGATTAAGAATAGCCAAAAGGATCTGGGGAATGCTATGAAAGACTTTATCAAATAGATGAAAGATGTTGTAGCAACTTTTCATGCTGAGATAAGTGACAAAAAAGCCTTAGTGAAAATATTGATAATGACCATCGAGGAAGGTTCGTAAGAGGGTGGTACCTCAGAGTGAAAGGAAAAGGTGAAAATCTTCAAACTAAGACCATATACAGGGGAGAGAGATGCATAAAAGCTTAAGAATTTTGTGTTTGATATAAACCAATATTTCTAAGCAGTTGGCATTACTTATGAGGAAGTTTAGCTAAACCAAGCTACTATTTCCTCACAGACAACGCTAAGGTCTAGTGGAGAATTAAGTACTAAGAGATTCATGAGGGAACATGTAACATCAATACTTAGGAAGAGCTTAAGTAGGAGTTAAATGTGCACTTTTACCCTTAAAACATGAACTATTTGGCTTGACAAAAATTGTAAGAGTTGAGATAGACAAGATCAATTTAGGACTACGTAAAAAAGTTCATAACCACCATGTTGGATATCAAGGACATGATTAAAAAGGATAAATTATTCTATTTTATTGAGGATTAATCACAAGAAGTTGGCATGGAACTCCAAATGAGAAGAGCTGAAAGTTTCATGGAAGTGGTGACTTCAGTCGAGTGCTTGTCTAACCATGATATTAGCTTTCCTCAAATGAAGTCCCATGAAGGGGGCTCCAATATTGCTAATGGCAGGCAGTTAGGTAAGTGTCACACCCCAATCCCGGGCACGTAATCGGCGTAGAAGGTTACCATCAGGAAATCCTTTCCATCAAGAAACCTCCTATAAGCCTTACTATGCAACCATGACCACACACTAATGCATATAAATTTCTTTGGCACTCAAATATATGTATTATTATCTTTATCGAATTTTCAGCAGAGTTTCCTCTGTTTATAGGACACCTGGTCACATGGCTTACACAGAAAACATTAAGGGCAACATGCCCATCAAAACCTGTATGACAACATAATATTCAACAGTGGCCCAGGCTATATGAAACA
>JANHAO010001165.1:0-34695 GCA_026873985.1 Saraca asoca
ATGGAGTCTGCAATGTAAATCTATAGCTCTAGAGGAAAATAACACATTGACTCCAAAAGTTTGTCTACAAAAGAGATTTTGGAGGGCACTGAAGATTTGCAGGACATAGTAACCTAAAGTACTAGAAGACTTAAACCAGAAACCAAGATTGGTATAGCCAAAACACAAAGTAACCTAAAGCACTAGAAGACTTAAATTCGCACTTTAATTATTATTTTTTCTATTAAAATGTAGATTTTCAAATTTTGAATGAAGCAAAGCACCACCTACAAATAATCACAGAGGTTATACCAAAATATCACCATAGTTTAGTATGCAAAATGAAACATAGAAATAGCGTCAGTATAGTAGTATGCAAGCACTTTGAGTTGAGCCTTTCACATAGTTCAGTATGCAAGCAAATCACCACCACAAAAATTTCAGTAAAGAATAAGAAATCACATAGCTGAAATCAGCATAGACACTTTGCTCACCAAGTAAACAAAATAAACCTATTCGGCAAAAATCACACAGCTAACTCACCTTAGCCTAGCTACTTTCGGTTGTTGCCGACAGTTTTCACAACTTAGTACCTTCAATCAATGGCAGTCTTTACCTAGGGCTCCGGCGGACTTGGTTCACTTTCCTTTCCTAAAAAAACAACACAATATTCAACTGCCATAGTAGCCATACACACATTTAAGCTGCAACAAAATTTTAACTAGTCTTTTACATTCAAGCCTTCAGAAGATTCGAACACGAAACCCGTTGCTTCCCTGCACATATTACAGCGATTTACATAACTACTGCAAAAACAACCGTTGCTAAAGTCATGTAAATTTAGCACCGCTTTTCTGTTAATCATCGCTAACAACTGAAGTAGTCGTTCAATTGTGTTTCTTGGGGTGGTTTTCAAAAATCATCGCTATTGAACTGCCACTAAATTGTTCTATTTTTGTAGTGAGAAATTAAGAATTAAGGTCAAGTTACAATTTTCAATTTTTTGTTTTAGATTTGTTATATTTTATTGACAATATTTAAACTAGAATTTTTTGCATTAGCACACAAATTTTTTATATTTACTTGCAATTTTTTCATTTATTTATTAAATGTGTGTTAATATGAAAATCCAGTCAACTAGTTGTAGTTTCGTATTACCCTTGACTGCAAATCAAAGATAAAGAGAGACAGCAAAGGAAAACAGGAAAGGTCAGGAAGAGAGTCCACGTAGGAATTTATTGTGGTTCGACTAAATCCTATATGGCCTCTACGTCCACGTTGCACTTCTGATATTTCTTAAAAGGATGCTTTTATAAAGCAGGATAACAATAGCAATGGAGCCCCTTTTTACAGAGAATACAGTGCACTCTCCCTACCAATAGAGTTTCTGCATGTGTTTTTTTATATATCTTTACAATGATCCCTCCCTTTCTACTTATAGAAAGGAGGGAGGTTACAAATGTAATTTCATGATCAATAGAATGATAACCCCCGCCGTTTAGCGCATTTAATGCTTGCCGTCAAGCAATTAATGCTGGGCAAATCATTGTCGATCTTTCGGGGGGTTGATGTGTAAGCTCGAGGTCTGAGTTGTCAACTAGGGATGTATGCTTTAGGTAGTTGACTAGATTCCATACGAGTGTCTGTTAGTAGTGGGAGAGTCAGAGTTGAGCGTACTCGTGAACCTAGTTGGCCCTTGCCCTCCCCGCGTGGGTCGCTATCTCGGGAAGGTTGGTTTCTCGCTGAGGGACTCAAGACCTGCTCAGCGCCTCGTGCCCTTCTATCTTATGATTGTGCAGGATGTTCGTAGCTCATGCTAGGATCTTCGTTCCTTGCATTAGGACTCTGACTTGGGCCCTTTGGTTGGTCGATGACATCTTCCTTCGTGCTTCGATGTCCCTGGTTACTCCTCGGAATAATGCCTATAACATAAGTCCCCCAACTCTCGGCACGCTTTGTGGGTTAGGAGTTATGACTAGCGATCAAAACTTGAGGATTGTTGAATACTGAGACCTCACATTTAGTTTTGTCCCTGACTTTTGACTCTTTGCATGAGCAGGTTAACAGTTTGCTATTGGTTATCACGGCATGCTTTCCTACAACAATCGTGATAAAGGCACTCCGTGAGATAATCTATTAATGTAAAATAGAAGAAATCTAAGCCACTTGATTTTAATAGATAAGTTTTCATTTCAAGGATATGTGTGACGTTGCCAATCAGCTATGCCGACAGATGTGAGGAGTCAGCGGAGGGTCGGTTCTTCGTGCAGCACTGAGTTTGTTCATGCGAGAATTCGGCATCAGGTTAGCACATTACTTGGACGTAGGATTTCTGTTTTGCCCTCTACCTGCGCAAGAATTCTGTATGGCTAGCACATTATTTGGATGTAGGGTCATTCCATGCAAGCATTTTGTATGGGGGTGAGCACATTACTTGGACGTGACTCGCGTAAGAATTCTACGCATGGCTAGTGCATTACTTGGAAGCGATAAGTTTATCGAGCCCCCGACCCGCGATATTCTGATGAATAGTTTGGTTCTCCAGGTGTTTTTACATGCGTGGCTTTTTGCTTTTCCAATGGCGGTGGGTCATAATTACTTCCTTGTTTTGGTGTACGCTTTCTGACCCATCATTTATTAATGGCTTTATCCTTCAAGCCGTTGGATTATGGGTGAGTGATGGTCCCATTGAATCTATTGGTTGGATCATTCCATTTATAAACTGAAGCCCTCTTTCTTCCTCCCTCCTATTCTACCATTTGAAAATATCTTCAGAACTCCGGAGTTCTCCGCCCGTCTTCCACTGCATTGGCTCCTTCATCATCTACCATTGTCGACTATTTTTCAGCCTTCATGGTCTGTGTTTCGACTTTTCTTCTTGTTAGGGATAATTGCTGCAATTCAATCGGGTCTTCCGCCTTCGCAAATCATGGTACATTTCTGTTCCCTTCTTGATTTATGTTATTGGTAGATGGTTAGAAACTTTGTTATTTGTTCGGTTGAGGGCGGAGGGGGGCTGGCTAACAAGCCATGATTAGGGATTCTTATTGACATAGCCTAGCTACCATTCGTCCATAGGGTTTATAGGTGTTATGTTTAGATCTTAGGAACCCCAGGGTTTGAAAATCGTTCTTTCTTCACTCGTTGGAGTTTAAGTAGTCAGTGTGGCATGAACTGAGGGTAGTTAGTTTTTGCTTTCGGTGTTGCTTGCTTGCGATGGCCTAATCAATCTTTTGCTTTGTAGATGAGATCGAGTCATGTACGTCACCACCACCTGATCAGGGATGATGATGAAGAGGAATCTGAGTTGCCCCTAAGTGAAAGGGTCATGTGACGAACTAGCAATATGACCCCGAGCGAGAGGAGGGATGCCTTGGATTCAGTTATCTGTTTAGACCTCCCAAAGGGCCTAAGTACCACAGTAAGCGAGCATCATGAGTGCCAGATGTTTACGTTTTACACTTCCATAATGAAACTTCAAGACATTAAGCTTGCTATCTGATCTCATAGAATACCCAAAGGGTGCAGCACCATGGTCCCAGTGACAGATGATTATGCTGCGCATCCTCCTTGGGGTTTTATTGCTATCGGTCTCCCACATCTCACCGCGGGACTTAGATTCCCCATCTCGCCTTTCATCATCAATTTTTTGAATAGAATAAAACTTAGTTCATTTAAGCTTACCCCAAATTTTTATACCTCCCTGATTTCTCTTGCCCTGATTTATATGGGCAATAGTCTCCCACTGCCATCTCCTGAAACCTTGTGTTACTTATACGACCTTAGATGTGTGAACGTGTTGGATGGGCTTTATTTCCTCTCAACCAAGAGGACACGACACAAAGACATCCTGCCAAAGGGTGGTGCCAAAGGAAAATCCAACGTGGGACCTTACAAGTCCCATTAGTTTTATGTTTCTTGTCCCTTGCTATGATATCTAAGGAATTTTGCTTTTGTTCTTACCTAAGTATGTTGATTGAGAGCGTGTATGTTTTATGATGTCAGGGCTTGATTCTAACCCTTGCTTGTTCTCTTGCAGTTGGCACCAGTAAAAACCCCACTTTACATTTTAGGGAGCTTGACGTTTTGGACAGCTTTCAATCAACTAGTGACCTCAAGCACGACTTCAAGTTCAATGATTCCGAACTCTATTTGTATAGGCTCGCACCCCCCTTGGACACCGAGGTTATAAGTGAGGTTGGGATTCGATGATCATTAGAGGTCAGGGCAACCAATTTTGATGATTATGACAATATCATAGAGCTCATCCTGAGGACACCGTCGCCCTGTGACAGAGGGGAAAATACTCTAGCCCCCGAGGTCACTTCATTTCCTACTGCTATGGACTAATCTTTGCTCATTGAAAGTGGTATAGATCTCATCATCACTAAGCAGTCTTCGCCCCTTATTACTGCCCCATCGCGAGAACTGATCTCAATACCTCATCCGGAGGCTACGACCGTAGCAAAAGCTATTACTCCCTCTAGTCCTTCTCCAAAATGGTAGAGGATCGATAAAGGGAATAGGAAGGTAACTTCCCATGAAAATGACATTCCAAAGGTTAAACCAGTGCCCCCACTAGTTGAACCCGATTCCAAGACTGAGCGATATGCTTGGACATTGATTGAGGGCATGAGCACTCTTTTGGGACCTAAACAAAAGGTCGGGGTGCTGGAGGCTGAGGATTTCACCGTCGGGAGGATGGTGGGACATACCGCTCATCATGGTCTTGTGGTAAGTAAGGATAATTGTTTCTAGCCTTTCATACTTGTTTCGTATCTTTGAATTCTGTTGATTGGCTTTTGCAAAATATTTTGACATTGTTGAAGATCGAGGAGGCGGCTCGAGATGTGAAAGATAGGGAATCTTCTCTTATTGACGAGCTTGCGGTGTCGGTGGCTGAGAATCTAGAGTGGCATGAGAGGGTTGAAGAGATGGAGGCTATGCTTTCCAGTGAGGTAGCGCGGCACAAGCAGGCCGAGGTTAACTTCAGCCTTGCTTCCAATGATTTGAGGAAGGCTAAGATAGACCTTGATGAAGTGATTACAGAGCTAGAGACGACTAAAAAGGTCACCAAGGAGGCCACACAAAAAGTGGAGTCCTTGGATTAGCAGGCCAAAACCACTAAAAAAGAGTTGGAATCGCTGCGAAAGGAACTTCGTATCATGAAGGCAGAAATGTCCTCACGGGTGGTGGTCGCAGTGAGGGAATTGAGACAGCAGACCTATGAGGCTTTCTTCCTTACTCTGTGGGAGAGATATCCTAAGTTGGATTTCTCTTTCTTTGGTCCGTAGGCTTTGGAAGCTATAGAATTTTTTAAGAGGAACGTTGCTAGGGCCGACTCTTGGGGTAAGGTACAAAACGTTGGGGTGGAGGCCCCTCTTGGCGAAGTTGCCATTCCATTTGTAGAAGCTTCGGGTGACCCTGTCTCTAAATCCCATCCTGATGCTACGAAGACTTAGGGCATTTTTCTTTCTGCTTTTTTTTGAATGATCTATAAGCGCTCTGCGTAACTATTTTTGCTATAGAAGCAGGTTTTCTCTTTCACGTTTATGATGTTTTTTTAAAAGTGTGAGATCTTTATTTCCACATTCATTATAATATATTACATCAATTACTACTTCGTCATATAAAAAATTTACACCAAGTTCCCATTAGACTTCATTCCATGAGAATTTACATACATATTTCTAATGCGGCAATCTTCCATAAGTTGGAATGCTCATTGGTAGTAATGATGAAGATGTTCAGCATTCCAAGTGTGAGGAAATTCATTTCCGTTCAAGTTTGTCAGATGATAAGCTCTATTGCTTACGGCCTTCTTTATCAGGTAAGGACCTTCCCAATTTGGTCCAAAGGTCCCTTCACTAGGGTTATGAGCACCTAGAAGGACGAGACACAGAACGAGATCACCCGACTTAAATCTTCATGCTTGCACCTTTCGATTGTAATACCTCACAATGCGATGCTAATGAGCGATGAGTTTGAGGCTAGCTTTTTCCCTAGCTTCCTCCACGAGGTCCATGTTTGTAACGAGTAGTCGATCATTGTCTGCTGGTTCGAAGATGATTCTTCGCTGGGTCATGACTTCAAGTTCCGCAGGGATCATTACCTCACATCCATAGACCATCAAGAAGGAAGTCTCCCTTATGGAACTACAGGGCGTGGTCCTATAAGCCCATAATACTATCTATAGTTCATCCACCCATGCTCCCTTTCTGGCCTCCAACTTAGTCTTCAAGATTTTCTTGATGATCTTGTTGACAGCCTCTACTTGTCCGTTGGCTTGTGGGTGGTTTACGACCGTGAATCTTTTAACAATTTTAAGGTTGTCGCAGAATTTGATGAATTGTTCACTGGTAAACTAGGTTCCATTGTTAATGACAATCTATTGGGGGATCCCGAACCTACAAATAATGTTGTTCCAGACAAACTTTTCAATTCTAGAGGATGAAATCTTGGCAAGCTCTTTTTCCTTGGCCCATTTTGTAAAATAATCGACAGTCACAATAGCAAATTTACAATTTCTTTGCGCTTTGGGAAGTGGCCCGATTAAATCCATCCCCCATATGGCAAACGGCCATGGACTGGTCATCTGTTTCAAGTAGGCAGGTGGAGCTCGTGGCACTTTTGCAAACCTCTGGCATTTATCACATTTCTTGATGAGGTTTATCGCATCTTGTTTCATGGTCGGCTAGTAGAATCCCTGTTGGAGGGCCTTTTGTGCGAACGACAGCCCCCCAGCATGGTGCTCGCAATGTCCTTCTTGGATTTTCCTTAAGATGGTGTTGTAATCTTCACCATCTATGCACCTCAAAAGAGGGGTCGTGAACCCCCTTTTATACAATATGTTATCACAGATGCAATACCTGGCTGCTCGAGCCCACAGGCATCGTGCCTTGAGCTTGTCTTCCGATAATCTCTCATCCTGCAGGTATTTCAGGATTGGGTTCATCCAAGAATTAGGTGCTTTAGTGATTGACATGGTTACATCCCGTAGTTGGATGCTCAGGGATGAGAGGAGCTCTATCGGGATTGCTTTTGTGAGATCTGGGGCGTTGTTTGTTGACAAACGAGCTAGAGTGTCAGCGTGAGCATTTTATGCTCGTGGGACTTGAGTGATTTCAAATTGCTGGAATAAGCCTAATAACTCTTGGGCCCTCTGGAGGTATTTTATCATTCTTTGTCCTCGGGCTTGGTGTTCGCCTCTTATTTGATTGACAATAAGTTGTGAGTCATTGAAAATCCTCAATCTTTTAGTGCGTACTTCCTTAGCTAATCGCAAGCCTGCTAATAAGGCTTCATATTCTGCTTCGTTATTTGTAGCCTAAAATCTAAACCTTAATATGCTGGAAATCTTGTACCCCTCTAAGCTAATAAGGAGTATGCCTGCTCTGACTTTTTGGTCGTTGGACAATCCATTAACAACAAGTTCCCACCATGAAGCTCCAGAAGTTTCCATTTCTTCCTGGGCTAGCCCTATGAATTCGGCAACGAAATCAGCCAATCCTTGTCCTTTGATAGCGATCCTAGGCTTGTATTTGATATCAAATTGGGCTAGCTTTATAGCCCATTTGAGTAATCACCCAGAGGTGTCAGTCTTTTGTAGGACTTGCCTTAGTTAATATTGCATGAGGACTCTGATGCTATAGGCTTGGAAGTAGGGTTGTAGCTTCCTTGAAGCAACGACTAAACAATAGGTGAGCTTTTCGATGGGTGAATATCTAGGTTCCACATCCAACAATCTTTTACTCACATAATAAATGGGGAGTTGGATCCATTCCTCCTCCCTCATTAATGCTGCATGCAAAGTGTGCTAGGACACTCCAAAGTACACGATTAATATCTTGCCCTCCCTCGGTTTGGAAAGAAGAGGCATTTGGCTGACATAGGTTCTAAGTTCTTGGAATGGAATTTCACACTTTGGGATCCACTCGAACTTCTTGGCTCTCTTGAGGACATCAAAGAAAGGAACACACTTGTCCGTCACTTTCGAGATAAACTGACTGAGTGTGGCGATTCGTCCATTCAGGCTCTGGACGTCCTTCAGGCCGAAAGGAGAACGTATGTTAAGAAGTGCTCTAATCTTCTAGCCTCAATTCCTTTATTGTTGACTATAAAGCCAATAAATTTGCCTGATGTTACGCCGAACATGCACTTCTACAGATTCTACTTCATTTGGCACCTTCTCAAGGTTAGGAACATTTCGTCAAGGTCAAGGACATGATCAATGAGTCATTTGGATTTTACGAGCATGTCGTCCACGTATACCTCTATCGTTTTGCCAATCTATTCCTAGAACATCTTATTCACCAAACACTGATAAGTTGCCCCTGCATTTTTAAGTCCAAAGGGCATCACTTTGTAATAGTATAATCCATAATTAGTGATAAAGGAGGTGTGTTCCTCATCCTGTGTGGCCATCGGGATTTGATTATACCCTGAGTAAGCATCCATGAAGCTAAGGAGCTTATGTCCAGCCATCGCGTCAACAAGCTGGTCTATTCTCGGGAACGGGAAGCTATCTTTTGGGCATGCCTTTTTAAGATCTGTGAAATCGATACATGTTCTCCATTTTCCATTTTTCTTCTTGACCAAGATGGGGTTCACCACCTAGGTGGGATATCGTACCACTCTAATGAAATCATTTTCCAAGAGCTTGTCCACCTCTTCCTTAAGCACTGCATAGCGTTGGGTGGTCATTGGTCTTCTCTTTTGGTAAATCAGCTTAGCCTGAGGGTCAATATTTAACCTATGTGACATTACGTTCAGATCAATACCTACCATGTCCTCATGGTTCCAACCAAAAACATCTGCGTTGGCCTTGAGGAAATTCGCCAACTGTATTTTCATGTTAGGCAGCAAGCATTTTCCTACCTTGAGACACCTCTCCTCGTCTATCTCGCTAACCGATACACCTCTCCTCGGGGGTCGAGGTCATCAGTGATTCCTTTCTCACTCATTGGTTGGGGTTTTCCCCCAGATACTACATTTACCTTCTTAACTTGCATCCCTAGTTTAACTGCCTCTTCATAACAATGATGGGCTGCTTGTTGATCCCCCCGTACTCACCCGACTCTGTTTGAGGTAGGGAATTTAATGGTGAGTGTCCTAGTCAATGTTACCATATCAAAATCATTCATGGAAGGCCGTCCCAGCACCATATTATAACCCGAGGGGCAATTTATAATCAAAAAATTTGCCATGATGGTTGCTTGTCGATTAAGATCTCCTATAGTGAGTGGGATCTTGATCTTCCCATGGGGAGTACTCCATCCTCGGTAAATCCATAGAGAGGCTCTGGGGATGGATCTAGCTGTTTTGTACTTACGCCCATCTGGTCAAAGCATGCCTTATACATCACATTGATGGAACTCCCAGTGTCTACCATTATTCTTCTTATCTCCATATTGCCGACGTTTGCCCTGATGACAATGGCGTCATTGTGGGGGTAATGGACTCCCAATGTGTCCTCTTCTGTGAATGAGATGTCGTTCGTGGGGACTTTTGCCTTCTTGGCAAGCTTGTTAATCTGGACATGGCTAGTAAGAAGGACCCAGTCTGTCACCCATACATAGCGATCGTGTGATTGATTTGATGTGCCTGTAACGTGAGGTCCATCATGTATGGTGAAGATAGTCCTCATGGATGGTCCTTCCTCGCTTTCAAAAGGTTAGCGATGCTGTGACGTAGCCTGCTGGAGGAGTGGGGGTCATTGCCCTAAAGATCTCACCACGTAATCTCTCAAGCGACCTCTTTTGATGAGGTCATCGATAGCGTCTTTCTAGGCCCAACAGTTTGATGTATTGTGCCCCTACTTCAGTATGATTGGCGCAAAACTTGTTTTAGTTCCTCTTATCGACAGGGATTTTGATGGGTCTGGGTCTGCCAAAATCTTCGTTGTCTCTTTCCATCATATAGATCCTTTTCGAGGTGTCTGACAAAATAGTATAGGTTTCGTAACGATGTTGGAGTTGGAATTATTGGCTTCGAGCTTTCTTCGCAATATGGTCTTTTGAGCTATCCTTTTGGCCCCTTTTGCCATTCTTGCCCCCACTTCTTTTCCTTTCCTTAGAGGTATCTGCTTCTTCTTTTCTAATCAACTTTCTTGGGCCGAACGTTTTTTCCCAGCGGATCTCCTTGGTAGCCCACTCATAGAATTCGCTTAGGCTCTTGACAGGGGACTTGTATATATTCTTGTACAGCTTCTCATCCTTCCGAAGTCCTACAGAAATTATAGTAAGGATGCTTTCGTCTAATGGGTTATCCACATTCCTGATTTCTTGCCAGAACCTAGTAATGTAGTCTTTATGGCTCATTTTTCCACTGGAAGACAGTGGCTGGGTGGTAGGAGGGAGCAAGTTGCCTCTTCAATGCCCCTTATTGACTGAGGAACTTGGCTTGATAGTCTTCCTAACTCTTTATGCTAAGGGCTAGAAAATTTCTAAACCATGTTAGTGGTACTTCTCCAAGTGTTGCTGGGAAGACCCAACATTTTGCCAACGGGTTAGAGGTTCTCAAGTCCATTTAAACATTGAAAGCATCCAAGTGATTATATGGATCATTGTCCCCATTGTAAAGGGGAACATTTGGAAACTTGAATCTGCGAGGAAGGGGCTCCCCCTCGATCTGATAAGAGAGTGGGGTCCTTTCCTCATGGGGCCCCGAGTTTTCCCGAGATGCAAGGTTCCTTTCTAGTCCTTCCATTCTTCGGAGTAGTTCTTCAACCTTTCGATCTCGGGCTTTCGATCGATGACCGGAAGCTTTTCGATTCTTTCCCTCCTGCTTGTCGCGAGGGTGTGGACTGGAAGTCTTACGCTTCTTGCCATTTTCACAATCGGACGAGTTGTGATCCATCTCATTCTCATTACCAACTTCATGCGAGCTTTTGCTTCGGTGGGAACTTTCCTTCTGGTCATCTTCTCCTCCGTCCTCCTAAACTCGATGGGCCTTAGATCTCGATCATGAGTTGGAAGAGTGGAGTGGGCACTCCACCCTGGTTCGTTGATTGTACTAAGATCTTGGTTGGCGATGTTCATTTCCAGGTAGTGGTTCCCTGCTTTGTCTTAGTGTGCTTTGTGCGTGCGCTTGGGATAATACCCAGACCGCGTCAGCCAGCTCCTTCATGGTGCTTTCCAGTGCCTCCCAGCGCTGATCGAAGGCTTCTTTGCATTGTCACCAAGCTTGTGTATCACCAATTTCGTGGGCTATTAGTTGGTTACGGATAAGGGGAACCACGCCAGGGCTAATATCTGTCATGGGGGTAGCTGGACTCCACTACTGTATAAGACCTTTAGATTGACTGATAGAAGTTTTTGTATCTCTAGTAACCTTTCCCCTTGCCATTGCACCTGAAAATGGCTTATCAGAGATCGAAAATAAAAATATGCAGTGGGGGCCCTTCTTCTAACGCCAAAATGTTGACATGAAAATCCAGTCAACTAGTTGTAGTTCCGTATTGCCCCTGACTGCAAATCACAGATAAAGAGAGACAACAAAGGAAAACAGGGAAGTTCAGGAGTAGAGTTTGCAGGAATTTATCATGGTTCGGCTAAAGCCTATATGGCCCCTACGTCCACGTTGCACTTTTGATATTTCTTAAAAGGATGCTTTTATAGAGCAGGATAACAATAGCAATAGAGCCCTTTTTTATAGAGAATACAGTGCACTCTCCCTACCAATAGAGTTTCTGCATGTATTTTTCTATATATCTTTACAATGATCCCTCCCTTTCTACTTATAGAAAGGAGGGAGGTTACAAATGCAATTTCATGATCAACAGAATGATAACCCCCGTCGTTTAGGGCATTTAATGCTTACCGTCAGGCAATTAATGTTGGGCAAATCATTGTCGGTCTTCCGGGGGGCTGATGTGTAAGCTTGAGGTCTGAGTTGTTAACTAGGGATGTATGCTTTAAGCACCTGACTAGATTCTATACGAGTGTCTGTTGGTAGCGGGCGAGTCAGAGTCGAGCGTACTCGTGAACCCAGTTGGCCCTTGCCCTCCCCGCATGGGTCGCTATCTCAGGAAGGCTGGTTTCTTGCTAAGGGGCTCGAGACCTGTTTAGCGCCCCGCGCCCTCCTATCTTATGGCTTTGCAAGATGTTTGTAGCTCATGCTGGGATCTTCACTCCGTGCATTAGGACTCTGACTTGGGCCCTTTGCTTGGTTGGTGACGTCTTCCTTCGTGCTTCGGATGTCCCTGGTTACTCCTTCGGATAATGCCTATAACAATGTGTAATTCTTTTTGTTTATTTATTAGATATGAGCAAGAATTTTTGTATTTTTTAGTTATGAGCCCATTTTTTAAAATTAATTCTTGTATATGAATCAATTTTTGGAGGTTTATTTTAAGATATGAACTCAATTATTATATATGATTAGCATTTTTTTTTATGTTACGAACCATTTTTTTGTTTGATCCATCTTATCTAATAAAATTAGATGATGATAAAAATTATTATTGTTACAAAGAATTTTGCTCTCAAATATCTTTTGGTCAAAAATATTAAAAAGGAGAGTTTCATATAAGAGATATTTTTTATATTAATTGATCAAATAACATTACTGATCAAGAAGAAATGACTATTTAAAGGAAAACTAATGGAAAATTTTAATATGGGGTTTATTATAACATGTTTCATAATCAGAAGAAAAGTTAATGCAGATTTTTAAATTAAATGAGAGAAAAGTATAATTTTCATATCAGTATATTTTTCTCATAATTTTTAACTGTCTGTGCAAGATACAAATGCCCCATTACCATCTACAAAATTATATGTTATTTAAGTTGTCACCGTTATAAGTGCAAGAAATTTTTAAGTGCACGTCTTAATATTCATAAACTAGTAGTATAGCTTTATTTAAATACGATAAATTTTTTAATATATGCGATGGGTCTAAATATTTTATGAGTATATATATTCAAGAAAGTTACTTTTTTTCACCCCGAGTTACTCTCTATTTTAAAGTTTCCTCATTAAAAAATTTCTACTTATTAGCCCCTGATTTTTTCTTTAAGTAGACGTGGCCAATTCTATACCATCTCATTAATAATCATAATTAGCTAAATTGATCAATAACAAAATAACAGTGCAATCGTTCAGCTAGCAATTTAATAATAGTATTAATTAACTAATTAATTAAATTGATACAAGAAACTAGTGTAAACTTTTGATTCCAACAGACAGGCAAAAACACTTGTCCTATTCTCGCAATCATGATCACAAAATCAATTCAAATGACTCGATTAGAATTGTAAACTTGGAGAATGAAATGCAAATTCATTTCAAAACTAATTGAAACCATTTCAAACCTTATAAATTAATCCAAAAAGTCCATTCTAAGTTAAATAACTATGATCAAATATTTATTAAAATATTGGAATATTTTTTGTCTAATTTTTCAAAAACTTTTTTAATTAATATAAGAAACGTTCTAAAATTTGAACTAACTCTAATATTTTTTAAACCTTTACAAAAAATTTTAAACAAAGTCTAATATATGTCATCAACTAGAAATCTAAAGCCATCCATGAACGATCCACTAAAATTAAACTAAATTAGTTCATCCAAATCGTTTGTTGTTATTAAAATGCAAATTTGGTCAGTTTAAAAGAATAGTGACCAAGGATAACATTTTCAACATTGAGTTTGACGAGGAAGGCTATGCAACGTGGTTTGTTTAATTTCTTTTTTTTTTTTTGTGTTTCTATTGGAATACTAATTATAAAGCAGTATTACTTCTTTTGCTGTAGGTTATTAGGCTTACTAGATGAAGCAAAGAAAAAGTAGAGTGGCAAAAGCTATTCAATACTATAAACTTGCTTCCTTGCATTCTTCGGCTCATAGTTTGTTTTTTTTGTTATCACCTAAGGTGGGAGAGGTTAGGCATAATATTAATGAATACACAAAAACCTTTGGTTTTTCATGGAACTATGTTTATATTATACATTTCTAATGTTAAAGATTCTAAATTTATACATAAAAAACTAAGAAGATTCATGATGGAGTTTTAAGTAACTCAATACTATGATGATTCATGATGTATATAGACAAAAATAAGAAGATAATGTTAGTTTAGTTGCAACTGAACCTAAGAATATCCTTGTTGCATACACTATGAATATTATGTTTTATATTTGTGTTATTCTATTGTGTGATTCAGAGGATACTATCTTTCATGAACATCTCTTAATTTAAAGTATTTTATGAAATCATGTCTAATTTGTAACTCAACATATATATATATATATATATATCCTTAAACAGTTCCTTCCATCAAGGTAACTAATTGTAGTTATTCATAACTAATTATATGAAGGATATTAAGAAATTGGATAATTATCACATACCTAATTATTTAATAATTTATCTTATTTAATAATACACATGTGGGCCACTTTAAGTCCTTTAATACAATTAAAAGATTTGCTAACATTCTCTCACTTAGTCCACATGGCCATTATAAGATAATTTCTATTATGACAAATAAACTTTATGGTCAAATTTAACTTTCTGTCATAGCCTCAAAATAATTAATTATGAATTTAATACTAATATAGAAACTTCTACACATGAATCATTATAGCCATGCCCTAAGGTGAACACTTCCTTCAATGTATCATAATGTATAATCCTCTCTAAATTAGTACAAAACTATATGAATAGCTTTTAATAAGTTATTTGTGTCTAACTTCATTGATTCCAACGAATCACTTTATACATGACAAATCCAATGCACAAAGAGGAGTCATGTCCTAAACAAATTAAATGTTTGAACTATTAAAAAAATTAGAGAGAGATAAATGATATATTTAATTTGAGCTAACAATATTCATATGGTCAACATGATCCTTAAACACTTTTGTTGGCAAACATTTAAAATAGTGTTTATATGCTCAATGCAACTAGTTGCTTCTTAACATTTTCTCTGAAAACTAAATACTTTATGTCTATATGTTTGCTTCAACTCACACTTTTATTGTTCTTTCAAAAAAACAACACAACCAAAGTATCACAATAAAACTTTAGTGATCTTTCATTATAATTGTCAACCTTTAGGCCAAAATTTAATTCCATAACCATAATGCCTATGATGTTACTTCATAACATGCAATGAATTTAGCATCCATGGTGGATGATACAATAAGACTTTATACTTTATACTCTTTAAGATAAAGCACCTTTAAAAGGAAGATGTATCTTGAAGTAGATTTTTAAGACTCCATACATTTACCAAAAATAAAATTCAAATATCTAATAATTTCCAAATAATTGGAATACTTTTGTGTCAATATGTAATCCTTAGTTCCTTAGAGATATCTTATAATTTTCTTAATGGTTTGTCTAATGCTTTATACCAAGGTTACTTTGATATTTACCAAGTATTTATATTTTGAAAATAATGTTTGATTTGATGCAAACTTGTTGCAAACATAATGCTTTTCTTTTATTCTCGATCTAGTTGGTTTGCACTGAATTTGTCCCCTTTGGTAACAGGTGTTGCAATTGGTGAATGGTTTTACTCCCAAATCTTTCTAGAACTTTTTCAATGTAAGCCTTCTAAGATAATCCTAATGTTACTTAAGATCTATCTCTATGAATCTATATACCAATAGTATAAAAGGTTTTACTCATATTCTTCATATCAAAATTTTGAGAAATAAATTCCTTACTATGACGCAAAAGTCTTAAGTCATTGTTTTCAAGAAAGATGTCATCAAAATATAAAGTTCAAGATATATTTATTCCTAGTCACTTTAAGGTATATACATTAATCAATGTTGCTTGCATGTTTTCTATGAAACCATATGAGCAAACAACATTGAAAAGCTTTATATACCAATGTTGGGATGCTTGATTTAGTACATATTGATTACTTTAACTTTCAAACTTAATGACTACTTTTTTTTTTTTTTTAACTTTGAAATCCCTTATATTAGCACATGTATACTTCATCCTCAAGATCCCCATCCAAGAACGCTATCAAATGGATGTGAAAATGAGCATGGATCATCTTTAGATTTGACATCATAGTCAAACTCATACAGATATACAACATAGTCACTAGAAACTGCTAGCTCCCAATTTTGGTAAATCTCCTAATTTCCACTAATTCAAGTTCATTTGAAATAGTGGATCTTATATCAGTGGGCTCTTTATGTGGTAAATAGGTGGCATTATGGAATTGATTGCTATTCAATTACACCTAAAATGATATCTTGAACAACAATCAATTCTTTTATATTTAAAGGCAACACAGGTGGTTCTTTCACTTTTTTAAATTCCATCATTTGATAAATTCAACTCCCACGAAGTTCATAATCTTCAAGAAATTTAGCATATATAACTTCAACTATTTTAAGAGTATGAAATTGAAAAACATAGAGGTAAACTTGAATTATTAATCATACATCTTACTATAATACTCACCACCACTATTTGATGTTTCTTTTCCCTTTACTTCTCCATTTCTGTTTAGAAGACTTTAAAGGCATCAAGTGCTTTGGATTTATTAAATAGAAAGTAAAGATATGTATATCTTGAATAATCATTAATGAATGACATAAAGTATCTCTGACCATTCAGATAAGGGGTGTGAATAGATCGCAAATATATGTATGTATGATCTCAAGAAGCTCAAAACTCCTCTTAGCACCCTTAGTGGACTTGTTAGTCTACTTTACCTTCATATAGTCTACACAAGTACTAGAATTAGTAAAGTTAAGATCCTTTAGGATCCCATCATATACTACTCTATCAATGGAGATTTATTTTAATCTTCTATGCCACATAATGGAGAAATTCTGGTTAGCAATACTATACTTTATAGCAATATCAATGATTTGTAGGCTAAAAGACTTGGTTGAAAAATGAGATCTGACTATGATTTTTAATAAATTTCAACAAGTGTTCCAAAATCAATAATTTTATTTTCTTTAAAAAGTTCAATTGAAATATAATTAAAAAAACAAAACCAATAGAAAAAACATAAATCAAATAGAAATTGAAAGAACATAAAAGATGTTTTCAAGATCCAAATGAAAGATAAAATTTTAAAACAAGTATAAGTGGCAACTATCTCCACTTGAGAACACATTTGATATCCTTAATGGATGCCTTGATCACTACCCATTGATTTTCTATGGTTTAGAAAACCCTAAACATTATTGGCAACATGAATTGTAATACCATTATTAATTCACCAAGTATTCCCAAGAGCTTTTATGAAACAAGATTCATAACAAAACAAGTGAGATCCTTTATGAGCCAATTCTATATTTGGCACAATCTTTTTGCATGTGTTGTTTCTTCCAATAGAAGAAGCATTTGTCCTTATTGTCAAAATGCTTTATTGGGATAATTGATTGTTTGTTTTGATCAAGAACACCTTTTTCCAATATGTGCATTTCCTTTATCATAAATCACTAAATAACATTTACAAATGTCTCATGCTTCAACATCTCCTTCTCTTGAACACACATAGTCAAAAGTTCATTCGTTTAAGTTAACTACTTATCTTTATGTATGCTATATGAGATTTAGAATTATTTATACTCAATAAGAAGGAAATTCAAAATGAAATGCATTATAAATAATTCAATCTCGCATTCAAGGTTCTTTAATTTATCAGCAATATACTTTATTTATATAATGTGCTCACGCACACTTCTACTTTGTCAAGCTTGTGCCTAAAAGTTTCTTTATTAAGGTGCTAAAAAGTTCCTTATCGGAGCTCACAAATTATTCTTCAACGACTTTCATGTATGCTTTGGCCTTATTGCATTTATGGATTGAACCCAAAATGCTCATTTATGTGAAGATTGATGATCATTAAATTCGAGTGTTAATATCACTGCCACTATTTATTAGCAATCTTTTCATTTGACACGCATAATTCCATGGGAACAAGTGGTTTGTTCACATTGAGTGCCAAATATAGATCCATACACCTTACAATCAAAAGGTCACCATAATTTTACCAAACAATATTAAAATATGAGATATATCATTAATAAAGTAGTAATAGGAAAAACTCAATACCAAAAGATAACATACATCAACACTATGAAGCCAAAATATTTTATAATTGAATTATTTGATGATAGTTCAATAACAATCCATATTCAAGTAAAACTCTTATATTTTGATAGGCAGATGTTGCAAAAACATGCATAGAATATGCTTGTTAAATTCTTTGTTAATAAGACTAAAAATGTGACACTAGTATAAAATATTCTATACCTATGGGCATAAGAAAATTTTAATTCATGTCTAATTAATTATCACTACAGAAAAAAAAAAGCTTAAAATAGTAGTGGTTAACTAGAGGTGGTTAAAGTGAACAATCCCTAAATTTAAATTTAATGGCGGTTTACTTAACTACCGATAAAATATGATAATTTAGGGGCAGGTACTAGTCCAAAGACTACTATAATATTGTTTTATTTTAATATTTTACAATAGTTGCACTAGCAACCACCACTAAATTCTACTTATTTTTCCCAAAATAACATGATTTTCAGCTTCATTATAGTCATCTTCCACTGATCTCTCTCTACTCCTAGCTCCTGACACCAATTATGACTTTCTGAATGAAGGAATAGTTGTGCCTCTACCTTGATCTACTTTGCTTCTATGGGTTACATCAGTAAGTTCTCTTTTACCCTCTCATTTGGTCTCTTGAATTCTTGATGGAGTAAGGGCAATCATTTGATGCTTTTGTTTCTCTACCTGAACATTAATTTTTTTTGGTGAAGGAAGTGTTTGATCTCGTTAGGTTATGGTTACATGAATGTATTAATTAGGTTGTTACAGTTGCATAAGCCTGATTACTAGTGGTGTAAGAGATGGGGCTCTATGGGTTAAGGGGGAAACTATTTGGGTTTGTTAAGATGCAAATTTAATATATCAAGTGATTCAATATGTATCGAATATCTATTAGATCTAACATACAAATTTTACATAAGCCTATATTGTTGGGAAATCATTTATGGGTTAATTAACATACCAATTGCATAAGCCTAAAAGTTAACATTGGTTAATATCTATCAAAATTCAAAATCTCATATTGTATCCTATTTAGAGGTTAAGTTTAGGTCAAAGTGAATACTATGCACTTTATTACTTTTCTAAAGAAAAAAGTTATCTAAAACTCAAAATTCCATAAGACAACTTCCATTTGGTAACAAAGGCTAAACTATTTCGGACTCTTAAAGGATTTTACACTTAGTCACTTCATTTGCAATGTCTAAATAAACTCTTGAATTGACTATCTCCTTAGGTTCATAGTTTTTTAGAACCATCGGGCAATGCATATCAAGATTTAGAAGCTTTTCTGCATGGCCAATAAATGATTCACTGGTCAGAAGCAAAAATTTCAACTCAGCCCCCTCTTTGTCATCCTCTTTGTTTATTTCATTGCAACTGATGTCATTATGAGCTTCTTCAATAGTAGTTTCAATTTCTTATGTGAATAAGTTTTGCATTATGTGATGCCATTACTAGGGATTTTAGTTATAAAGGTACCTACTACATCCCCTATAGGGAGTTCATCTACTAGTGTAGTGATAGTCTTAACCTTAGTGTAATCATTGTTACAGGACACAACAATCCTCTTTTCCTTTTCATCTTGACAAGAAACAATGATCCTCTTCTCTTCATCTTTACATGGAACAATAATCTTGTTTTCTTCTTCCTCTTCTTAAGAAGTAGTGATCCTCTACTCTTTTTCATTCTCACAAGGAACAATGATCCTATTATCTCACTCTCTATGTCTTGATTGTTTAGCCTACACAAAAGAATATCATATTAAAATTCACATTGGAAGTCTTCCATCAGTCAATGGTTACATAATTTGAACTCCATGTTCTACATGATAGTTCCTATACCTATACATTCCCTTAGTTGAAAAAAAAAAGAAAAAAAATTCAGTATGAAAGCAGGCTTACAACTAGTTTAGCTGCAAAGACTCCTTAACCTCCGAGCCTGAATTAACATTTTAGGATCTTTGACAGATATCTGTCAAAGTTTTATACTATCATACTATTTAGTTTGGTGATTGGTTTGGTTTATAAAATTACATTGTTTAAAAAAAAAATAATGGAGCATCTTTGTAATTTTGCTTGGCCTTCTACCAATGCAATGATTTATCCAAGCCTTTTTACCAAAGTTACCATTATTGTTGGAGGTCCCATGGTCACAAAGCTGGAGAAGTGATTATTTTTCTTATAAGCAATTTTTTTATTTCAATACTTGACCATTTTCAAGTTACTACTCATTTGCTTTATGTTTTCTATGCTTCTACTCCTACTTTACCTTTAAATTGAAGGGATGATTAGAATTGAAACTACTACATATGTATCTATTGCTTGAGCTCTGTCTATTGAATACAAGTGATGAAAATAATTAGTTTATCCAAAACTTTTTAGGTTCTACCCTTTTGACATTTGTTTTGTTAATGAAGAACATGGACAAATAAGCAAGATTTGTTTTCAGATGTATACAGCTGGTTGAAACTATACATGTTCATGCTATAATCAAGGCTCCATGATTACTTTGAATAATTTATTTGTAATATTGTCTTTGTTACATTTTGGCAGATTATTATTGTTCTGAGATATGTGATGTTGAATATATAAAGATTTTATTTTTAGTAGTTTAAAATTTGTGTAGAATAAGTTGCTCTAATTAAATATTAGGACATGTTAATCTTTTTAAATGTTAGCAGTACTTTGCAATTACCAAACCACTTGCAATGGTTAATATTTGTTTAGCTTTGCAACCTGAAAGTTAAGGTTGGTCAATATCTATCAAAGTTTACCTTCATTTAAGATAACACCAAATGAAAGAAATAAGTAGTAAAGGATAAAGAGTAAAAGTGCACAACTCATTAGTACAAAATAGAATCATACAACAATCTACAATTCAAGACATAGTAACTATTTATCTAGTTTATTTTCCATTGTGTTTCTTACTTTCTACCTCTAACAATTATCGAATCCAGCAAAAGTAGCAGAATTTTTCTCTAGTAGTTATTGCTTGTTTTTTCTTTTCTTCTGATTCCTAATTAAATTTTTAAAGGACATCATATGCTAAAGTTTCTAAATTTAATGGTTTACTAAAACATGAGTTTACAATATCAAAGAACTTTAAAACTAAAGACAATAGTAATGCTTTGTTTACTACCCTTCCCCCTTCCTAAAACCAATTTCATCTTTTTGTCTCATCACTAAAGAGTTGTTTCAGTGTGTGCATCTGTGGTACTAGATTTTTGTCTCACAAGCATATTGATAAATTTACATCGATTAATCATTTTGGTTGTGATTTCTTCTAACTATGGTGATGATTATAAGTAGAGTTTTCTAGCATGCATGCTGCTTTGGATTCATTTGAAAATCCATTTCAATACAAGTGATGGAACTGATCACAAGTTCACATCCAAATTTCTTTTAAATACTTTGTTTTTGCTTCCCTTGCGCTATCATTTTTGTGAGAAACTGTACCCAAGGTAGAACATTTTGTTTGATTCATATTGTATAAGACTATGAAAATAGGTATTTTGTAGTGGCTTAACATTGACTCAGAAGCATTTGGTAATGATATCACAGGTATAGTATTTCTGGTTTGGTGTGATACTCTTCTTTTGTTTAATTCATATTGCATCTATAAAATTTCCTTTGTTCCTATTCAACCTTAATTTTTGGTTTATGTTCATATTCAACCTTAATTTCTACTTTATAGGTATATTGTGCCTTTATTAGCTCCGACAAACACTATAGCCTTCTTTCTTCTAACCAGGTATATTAGCTTTTTTTTTTGTTTAAATATTATTGTTAAAAAAATTTTAATTTTGTTAATTATAGGTTTTTATAGTGTCAGATCCAAGCAAGCGACTAGAAATTCTTATGCTTACTAGTCCTAATAAGATAGCCATTATGGCTCTTCTTCCCACCTTTAATAGTGCCTAGTGTGTGTTTTAAAACCATAGATATGGATAAATCATAGATTAGTTTGTCAAGGAATATAGATGAGTATAAGGAAGGATTGAATAAGTTTCTTGATTTTGCATTTCAATGACAATTTGTCAAAGGGAGAATAATATGTTCATATCATAGTTGCAATTTAAAAAATGGTTGAATAGAGCTGAAGTATACGACCACTTGTCTCAAAAGCAATTTCTAGTGGAATACACTAAGTGGATATGGCATGGAGAATGCAACAAACCTAAACCATTTTCTAGTAAAGCACATGCAGTTGAAACTTCCTAAAATATAGGTCTCCAATGTCCTTTAAAAGACATGATCAATGATGCATTTGGATTTTGTTATATGTATGATGACAATGAGGCTAACTCATTTGATGATGCTAGTAATAATGATGACATGCAGTGACAAACAATGGATAAAGTCACAGTAGAGTTTTACAAGTTACTCAACAATGGAAATCAAGAACTTTATGAAGGGTACACAAAATACTCCAAACTATCTTTTCTAATAAAATTGTACTACATCAAGTGCTTATGTGACATGACAGATAAAGCCATGACAATGATCTTGGAATTATTTAAGGATGCATTCGCTCATGCTAAGATACCTAATTTTTTGTATGAGGCTAAGAGAATCATCACCAAACTTGGTCTCAATTACACTAAGATACACACTTGTCCAAATGATTACATGTTATATTGGGGTAAGGATGAGAAGAGGGAAACATGCAAGAGATGTCAGACATCTAGATGGAAAGAAAGGGTTATCGGTAAGAAGAAGAAATAACCTGTAAAAGTGTTACACTACTTTTTACTTAAACAAAGGTTGTAAAGGTTGTAAAGGTTGTTTATGTCTCCTTAGATGGCTAAGCATATGAGTTGGCAAGTAACTAGAAATTGTAATGATGGTTGGATGAGGCATCCAATAGGCTTTGAAGTATGGAAGAAGTTTGATGTAACTCACACAAAATTTGCTTCAGATCCTTGAAATGTTCACCTAGGTCTAGCCATTGATGGATCAATCCTTTTGGAATCATGAGTACTAATTATAGCATTTGGCTTGTAATTTTGATACCATACAATTTGCCATTGTGGATGTATATGAAGCTAACTTCTTTCATTCTCTCAATGATCATTCTAGGTAAATGAATGCCAGGGAATGACATTGATATCTATTTGCAACCTTTTATAAAAGGGTTGCAGGAGTTATGGATGGAGGGTGTGGAAACCTATGATGTCTCAATGCATGAGATGTTTAACATGTGGGTAGCACTAATGTGCATAATTAGCAATTTTCTAGGGCTTAGTACCCTATTTGGTTGGAATACACACACTGGATTAGCTTGCCTAACTTGTAATTTCGATGTAGTGCCACTATGTTTGCCTCATAATAGAAAATGGTGTTTTTGGGGGCCATCACAATTTTCTTAGAGCGAATCATTAGTTTCAATTAATAAGGCTTCGATTTAATAAGAGTCAAGAGTTTAGAAACTCTCTAAAAGCATTATCAAGCACAAAAATCTTCAGATAAGTAGAGAACATTAATATTACATTTGGAAAACTAGTACAAGGAGATGCTAAAAGGAAGCGAGCTCATAGAAATAATGATGAGGTTGACTTGCAGCAATGGGTATTTTCAGATTTGCATAAATGGGTTAGTAAAAGCACAATGGATAGACTTAGCTAACAAAGGCCCAGCTCACCCAGGATTGAGGTTGTTAGACCAAGACATCAAGTCACTAAATATGAGCTAAGGTTGCTAGTCAACAGGGGTCAAAGCAACCACCTCAGGTCATTGAGAACAAGGATCAGCTCATAGATCAGAGCATGTGTCTACAACCAACTATGTGAGGAAATCTATTCAGTTTATTACTTTAATAGGAGTTTGTTATAGCCATCAATCCTTATCTATTATGTAATCCTAATCAAGTTATGATACTTATCGTTATAGATTTACATTCAAACTGTAACCCCCAACTATTATAAAAAGGGATGAAATCATTGTATATAAGATGATCAATCATCAGAAAAAAAAACTCTTAGTAAAGAGTAATAAAAGTCATGGACGTAGAGGTCAAATTGACTTTAGTCAAACCACATTAAAAACTTCTAGTGTCTTTTTTTCTCTCTCTATCTCTTTCTCTTTTCATATTCAATCTATAGTTTGGGATTTTGAACTTAGGTTAACTGGATTCGACCATCAATATTTTTATGCTAGAAGGAAGGCCTTAAACTGCATTCCTTTTAACTTTTTGATGGCTAGAGGAAGAACCACTAGGAGTTTAGATGCTGTAGTTAACCAACCTAATGGTCATATGGAACAATAAAGGATCTAGCCCTTCCCGTGGTAGACACTTCTGCCATAGGTGTTTCCGGCAACATGCCTCCAACAACCTCACACCAACCTGATATTATTGATGGAATACAAGCATGACAGTGGCATCATGAGGCACTAGAGAAAATGATAAGAGATTTGGTTGAAGCAATTAGGGCATTAACTCAAGCACAAGCCCAGTGCTCACAAGAGTAGGTTATAAGCACAACATAGAAAAAAGCTCTCCAATAGACATGGGAAGGAGCTCAAGAAGAGAGACCAACCAGAGAAGTACTTTAGAACACCCATTCAGCTTGCTTTACCAAGTCACAGCCAAGGTCAGAGGTCTATTAAGCTTGTGAGGAGAATGAAGGAGATCATTAGTAACATGGGGCTTCACGTCAAGCTAAAGGTTCAAACATGACCAATTGAAGACATTTCTCAAATCAAAGCTCATCAATCACAAATAAAAGAGGCATAAGACCTTGGATCGACACTCCCATGACAAAAAGAGGAGTTAGCCATCTTCCAGCCATTGGTCTAAGGCTCAGAACCATATGATAAAAGAGTTACTTCAGAGGATAGAGTAGTTGGAACAATACCCTCGGGCTCAGGACCATTTAGATCGTTACAAAGGAAGGATGCCATTCACCAAGGAGATTGAGAAAGAGCCTCTCCCTTATAGGTTCAAAGTTCCCACTATCTTGCTATACAATGGGAATAATGACCTATACGACTATCTGGATGCATTTAACATATAGATGGATCGTTAGATGACCAATCCTTTGGTCAAGTGTTATGTCTTCCCAGTCACTCTAGGAGACATACCTTGAACATGGTTTAGAAATCTCAAAGCTTGTAGCATTGATGATTTGGAAGAATGCCAAAGGAAGTTCATTAACTAGTACAAGGCATTGAGAAGGCAACTCGCATCACCCTATCACCTGGCGATAGTCTTTTAGTGAAAGAATGAATCATTAAAAGATTATATTACTCGGTTCAGACATGAGGTTAATAACATAGAGAATCCCTTAGATGATAGCATCTTAATAGTGATCTCAGTAGGACTTCGCAGAAATGGGAAGCTATATGAGAGAATATACAAGTGTCCGGTAGGGGACCTAGGTGAATTCTACGAATGAGCTACCAAAAAGATCAGGTGGGAGGCAACCTTTGCCTTTAAAAAGTCCAAGGACGAGGCTAATAGCTCTAACCAGAGTAAAAAGAGGAACAATACTGAGAATGGCAAGGAGATTCAAGATGATGACCTCGAAAATCAAGACGCAAAGAAGGCCAGGAATGAGTAACCTCAGCATAAAGGTCGCCCTGACAACTACAGCATCTTATCAGATACTTAGGAAAGGATCTTTGCGATGAAAAAGGATAAGGAGGATTTCAGGAAGCCTAAACCTATAAGAACTCTTGACTAGTTTAGAAATAAGAACAAGTATTATGCTTATCATGATGAAATCGAGCACAACACTTCAGAATGTAAGGCACTCAAGAATGCAACTGAGGACCTAATCAAGAGAGGTCATTTAAGGGATTATGTGTTGTAACCTATGGAATAGCAACCAATATAGAAGCAGCACCAATGGACTCCTGAGTTGGAGGAGGCACCCTTAATAAGAACTATATTTACCATTCATGATGGGTTTCGCATGGTAGGTACCTCAAACAGGTCACATGAATGCTACGTGCGAGAAGAAAATCACATCCTATTTATGGGACACAGTGAATTTGAGGGTCCCTCTAAGAAAGTAAGAATGACCTCAGACAACATCATGTTCATAAATGAAGATGCACGAGGGGTACATTCTCCCTATAACGACGCACTAGTTATCCGAGCTAGAATTAGGAATGTTGAGGTATGAAGAATTATGATTGATATAAGCAGCTTGATGAATGTCATGTATAAAGGATGTTTTGAACAAACAGGTTTAAGCACAGGTCAACTGAGACCTTCCCTAGAGCCCTTTTATGGCTTTATAGGAGATGCAATAGTACCAGTAGGGTAGATTAGGCTTCCTACCAATTTTGAGGGTTTAGGCCATCAAGCCATCATATTGGCAAATTTCTAATTGTTAATCATCCCTCAACATACAATATGGTACTAGGAAGACCTACAATGAACAACCTAGACATGATCATGTCAATCAGGACACTTATCATCAAGTTTCCAACCCCCAATGGAATCAGATGTGTGCGAGATGAGTAGCACATAGTCGAATGCTACTATGAGGATGCAATTGAGCTGGGGTGAGAGGAAAAAAGGTTAATGTGGTTTTTGACAAAGAACCATGAGCTATGCACACAACAGGGGTTAGCCATGACCTTGACCCCTACAAGATGGATGGAGATAGAGCAATTGGTCCAATAGAGGAGCTTGAGGATGTACAAGTTAGTGAGGTAGATGTTGAGAGATGCCTTAAGCTTGGAAAAAACTTGTCCCTAGATGTAAAAACCCAGCTACCTGAATTCCTTAAAGCAAACCTAGACATTTTCACTTGGATCCATGAGGGTATGGTGGGAATTGATCCTAATAATCATGTCATATAAGCTCAATATTGACCCTTATCACAGGCCAATTGACCAAAAGAAGAGGCCAATGACTACTAAGTGATACATCACTCTCAAGGAAGAAGTGGATAAGCTTTTGGCTAACAAGTTCATCCGAGAATCCTATTACCTAACTTGGGTGGCCAATCTTGTGCTTGTAAAAAAGAAAAATAGGAAATGGAGAAGTTGCATTAATTTTATAGACCTTAACAAGGCATGTCTAAAGGATAGCTTTCCTCTACCAAGGATTGGCCAACTTATGGATGCAATTGCTAGTCACCCACTTCTCAGCTTCATGGATGCCTACTCGGGGTATAATCAGATCCCCATGAACCTACAAGATGAGGAACACATCTCTTTTATCACTAACCGTGGATTGTATTGTTATAAGGTAATGCCCTTTGGGTTGAAGAATATAGGAGCAACCTACCAATGGTTGGTGAATATGATGTTTAAGGAATAGATCAAGAAGACAATGGAGGTCTATATGGACGACATGTTGGTAAAGTTTGAATAGGTCAATAATCATGTGCACGATTTAGGGGAGATGTTCCAAATTCTAAGGAAGTATCAAATGAAGCGGAATCCACACAAGTACGCATTTGGGGTGGCTTTGGGAAAGTTCCTTAGATTCATGGTCAATAACAAGTGAATTAAGGTGAATCTAGAAAAGATCAAGGCATTGGTTGATATGAGACTCCCTACTAGGATCAAGGATGTATAATTGATATGAGACTCCCTACCGGGATCAAGGATGTATAATTGATATGAGACTCCCTATCGGGATCAAGGATGTATAAAGCATCAATGGCCAGGTCACAACTCTCAGTAGATTTATCTCCAAAGTGATAGATAAATGCATCCTATTCTTCAATGTGCTGAAGAAGGCAAAATAGTTTAAGTGGACTGAATAGTGTGAGGTTGCTTTCCAATAACTGAAGCAATACATGGGTCGAGCTCTTCTTTTATCCAAATGAAGGTAAGGTGAAAAGCTCATTGTTTACCTAGGGGTTTCCCAATATGCTCTCAGTGCACTACTAGTATAAGAAGAAAGTGGAGCCCAATTCTTAGTCTATTATGTAAACAAGAGGTCGCTAGATGCTAAAATGAGGTACTCGTCAATAGAAAAGCTCGCCTACTACCTCACAGTAGCATCAAGAAAGCTACAAACTTGCTTCCAGGCACATACCATAGAAGTGCTCACACAATTCTCGCTTAGGCAGATCTTGCGAAAGACAAATACCTTAGGATGTTTACTTAAGTAGGCGATCGAGCTAGCCCAGTTTGACATTGAATACAAGCTTAAGCTAGTAGTCAAGGGGCAAACCTTAGCAGATTTTATTATAGAGTTCGCAGAGCCCACAAAATAGGAAATATAGGCCTCAAAGGCCCCATATTGGGAATTATATGTCAATGGGTCATCAAGCGAGCAAAAGGCTGGGGTAGGAGTGCTTCTGATCAGCCCAAAAGGACACAAAATCCTCTGCATGCTAAGATTTGGTTTTCAGGCCATAGATGACAAAGTAGAATATGAAGCATTATTGGCAGGGCTCCTTCTGGCAAAGGAAATGCGAGCTAAAAACCTAAAGATATATAGTGATTCCTAACTCATAGTCTGTCACATATGGGGTGAATACCAGACAATGGGAATGAAAATGGCCATCTACCTTCAAAAAGTTCAAAAATCACTTAGTTCTCTCCAACAATATAAGATCAACCATATTTCACGAGCTTAGAACACACATGCAGATGCATTAGCCTGCTTGGCTATAACCAGAGACAGATTTCTGGGGGACAATCCTAGCAGAGTTCCTCCCATCACTAAGCACGGAATAGAAAAACATTGTAATAACAATTATTATGGCATAGGACTTGTGGATAGATCTAATCTTAGATTACTTACAGGGTGGGAAATTGCCAAAAATTAAGAGAGAAGCATGTTGATTGTAAGCTCAAGTAGCCAAATATTGCATCTACAATGTCATGCTATATAAAAGGGGATTCTTAAGCCCAATCCTAAGATGCATAGATGGTCATGGCTGTGACAATGTCCTAAGGGATATTCATGTCAGCCACTGCAAAAATCACGTTGAGGGGCTATCTTTAGCTCAAAAAGCACTCCGAAAAAGATTTTATTAGCCTACAATGAAATAGGATTCCATCGACCTCATCAAGAAGTATGACAAGTGTAAGAGGTTTGCTAAGGTCCCACAAGCTCCACTAGCCTACCTGTAACAAATGGTTAGTCTGTGGCCTTTCATGATTTGCGACATAGACCTGATTAGACCATTCTCGACAGGCCGTGTGAAGTGTAGACATGTAGTGGTGGCTATCGATTATTTCACCAAGTAGGCAGTGGCGAAGGAACCAGCAGAAATCTCTTCCTCCAAAATTGAAAAGTTCATATGGGCTAATATCATTTGTAAGTTTGGAGTCCTAAAATAGATCATGACTGATAATAGGACCCAATTTAATAGTGAGTAATTCATCAAGTTTTGTAATGATCTCAAGATTGTAAAGAGCTTTTTAGCCATAGACTACCATCAAGCTAATGGACAAGTCAAGGTTGTCAATAAGATCATCAAGTAGATCTTGAAGACAAGGTTAGAGGCTAGAAAGGGAGCATGGGTAGATAAGTTGCAGAAGGTGTTTTGGGCTAGCAGAACCACAACTCAAAGTGCCACAGAAGAAACTTCCTTCTTAATGGTATATGAATTCAAGGCCACGATCCCAGTTGAACTCGAGGTAACTTTATGATGAAGAGCTACTTTCAACCAGGAGGATAACAATCAGCTACTCACTATAAACCTCAACCTTGTCGAAGAGACTAGAGAAATAGCTCATCTTAGAGTTGCAACCTATCAGTAACGGGTCACAAGATACTACAACAGGAAGGTCTAAGTTTGGCATTACAAAATTGATGATCTTGTGCTGCACCTCATCCTCCCTAAAGCTCACAAGGCCAATGATGGGACATTAGGTCTGAACTGGGAGGGCCCATACATAATCAAGGAAGATTTGAGAAATGGATCTTACCATTTAACAAACATGAATGGAGCCAAATTTCCTTGAGCTTGGAATGCTAAACATCTCCACCCATATTATCAATGAATATGAGTTTGTTTGTCTAAGTTTTTAAATTTTTATGACTGGTAACGAATCTTTGAATAAATTTTTGATAGAATACTATATCAAAAGTGAGCTATCGCCCTTCAAATCTAGAAGCGAACACTCACCCTTCTAATCTGGAAGAGGCATTTAACTTGACCTATTACTTGGCACTGTATGTGACCTATTATTTGGCACCGCATGTGACCTACTACTTGGCACCACATGCGACCTATTACTGGGCACTATATGTACTATTTGGCACCGTATGTGACCTACTATTTAGCATTGCATGTGACCTACTACTTGGCACTATATACAACCTACTATTTGGCACTGCATACGACATACTACTTGGCACCATATGTGACCAACTATTCAGCATCGCATACGACTTACTATTCGACACCGCATGTGACCTACTATTCGACATCATATGCAACCTACTACTTGGCACCATATCTAACAATCTATTTGGCATTGCATGCAACCTACTATTCGGCACTGCATGTGACCTATCACAAGTGACCTATAATTTAGCTTGACATACATATGGCCTATTACTCAGCACCACATTCATGTAACCTACTTAGATATTCATCTTGACAATGACAAAGTTACTGGTCGATTAACCTACTAGATATCCGTTTTAACTAATGTTTAATAAGTCATGGTTTGCAGGAACTAATTCATGTCAACCCATATGTTATTATCTGTAACCTATTGAATACCCAGCTTAACATACTTGGAAAAGCAAGAAAATTATGAAAGAATTCATTAAAGACATCATTCAATGAGATGAATGTACATATAGAGGTACAACAATACAAGATCAAAATAAGCCTACAACTATCACAGTTTACGAAGAAGGCTGGCCTCTTGTATTGGCACATTTGATAAGCAAGCCATCCATCATTTTCTCATTAGCCAAGTTACTTTCAAACTTCCCCTCCCAAGGAAGCAAAAGAACAAAGATGAAAGAAATGAACCCATTAGCATCACCATGAGGAAAAGAAATCTATACAAAACTTTCTAAGATCCTCAGAGAGGAATTGTCCATGGGAATCTCCTATGTAGCAAGCCATACACACCCTAAAGCACTTCATCTAAAATCCAGACTGTCAAGAACATAGGGGGCTTAACTAGTACACCTATTTGGTTATTCTGAGAAAAAGGAAAAGAGGTTGTCCTCACCTTATATAACTTGATCAATCTCATCATTAGATCAAAAGATTGATAATTGCCCCTGATCTAATGGTCTAGCGAAAAGCGAGGCTCTATCATTGATGCACTGATGGCTATGAAAAAATATGCACATTAAATGTGGAAATGATGGCATGGGCAGGGAAAGATGAAATGAAAGGACAAGAGTCCGAATGATGACATAATAGATCATAATTGATAGCTTTTATCAGTGAACTACAACTCTCAATTCGTAGATCACATTGAAAGCTGGGGCTAATGTTGTGGGTATTTTTGGAATTGTATAAATGGGCTGGTAAAAGTCCAATGGATAGATTTAGCTAATAAGGGCCTAACTCATCCAGGATTGAGGTCATTAGACTAAGATATTAGGTCACTAAAAGTGAGCTAAGGTCGTTTGTCAATACAGATCAAAGCGACCACCTCTAGTCATTGAGAACAAAGCTCAGCTTGTAGATTAAAGCACACATCCATAACCAACAGTCCAAGGAAATTTGTTCAATTTCCTACTTTAATAGGAGTTTATTATAGCCATCAACCTTTATCTATTATTTAATTCTAATCAAGTCATGATACTTATCATTATAGATTTATATTCAATTGTAACCCCCAACCATTATAAAAGGGATGAAATCAATGTACATGAGATGATCAATATCAGATAAAAAAAACACTTAGCAAAGAGCAATGAAAGCCATGGACATGAGGGTCAAACTGACTTTAGCCAAACCACATTAAAAACTTCTAGTGTCTTATTGTTCTCTCTCTCTCTCTCTCTCTCTCTCTCTCTCTCTCTCTTTTCACATTTAATCTGTAGTTTGGGGCTTTGAACTTGGGTTGACTGGATTTGACCATTAACAATATTTGACTTAGAAATTGAAGGAACCTTGCAAAATTTGAGAAAGGAGATCAAACACCTTTCTGCACCCTTTTTGGCCTTTTCATCATCTTTTTATCAATCAATAGCTTCTTCCCTTGGAATTAGCATAGCCATTGACCTGGTCTCCACTCCTTCATTCTCTAATATTAGCTTGGAGAATATGGCTTTCCATCAAAGAACCTTAAAGGAGTTAGCTACTTCAGATCTAAACTAGCAGTCATTGTGTATTTACTACCTTGATCTTGATGCAACCTTTAAGTTGAAGTCTGGCTTAGTACATCTACTGCTTTCCTTTCATCATTTGGCTAGAGAAGATCCTTTTTTTACTAGTTGATTCAGGTATGGATTAGCAATACTACCTTCCTTATGGCTCCATAACTACTGAGGCATAAAATGAAGAGGCTTTTCTTGGAAAAATATTTCCCCATCTCAAGTTTTACTAACATCAAAAAAGAGATTTATAGCATTAAACAATATAATGGAGAAGCTTCGTATAAATACTGAGAAAAACTCAAAAAACTATGTGCTAGTTGTGCACACCACCAAATCAGTGATCAACTCTTACTCTAGCATTTCTAAGAAGGACTACCAATGGATAGAAGTCTGATTGATACTATAAGTGGAGGACTTTTAGTAGATGAGACCCTAGAAGCGGTAAAAAGCATAATAGTAAATATGATAGCTAACTCATAGCAGTTTAGAAGTAAGATAGACTATGCTATGAAGAAAGTTAATGGGGTACATACTTCCAACCATGAGAAACAGATGGCAAACTTAACCTTAATGGTTCAGCAGGCTTTGGGACAATGACAAGAAGTAAAAATGTAGGGAATTTGCTTAGTCTCTAGACATAATATTAAGGCATTTCCAAACTTCCAAGAGGATGAGCCATTTTAGCAAGTCCAAACCATGGGAGGATTTCTAGCACAACCATAGAAAGCATATAATCCATACTCCAATACATATAATCCTAGCTAGAGAGACCATCCCAACTTGAGATTGGAAATTAGGGTGGATAGCAAGCTCCATTTCAACCCCTAATCTAAGCTAAATAGTGGAACCATAACCCATCTTCCAACAAAGGCATTGAAGATCAAATTTAGAAGTCATTTGTTTCGTAGAAAGCTTTATAGGAAGTACAACTTTCGAAGAAGTAGAAAATGCTTGGATTGTTTGGATGGCTATTAACTCAAAAAATGAGGAAGTTCTACTTCTAGGAAGTTTTGCTTCCCACAAAGTTGCTTACCCAACCTCCTAAGTAAGTTCGATTCTTATACTTTTAAGGAAATAAAATACAAAATTATCCTTGTAAAATTTAAATAATAACAAGAGTATCTTTTTAAAAATTTACACATTGTCTTAGTAAAAGAACATAACTTTTAGGTAGGATATTTTAGGCATTTTAATAATACTTCGTGAAAAACATATAATTGAGTCAAGCATCACATGGGAACTTACTTCCTAGGAAGTTTTACTTCCTTAGTGTCAACTAAACAACTTTTAGTATTCCTGGGAAGTTCATATTGGAACTTATTTCTTGGGAAGTTCAACTTCCCATAGAAACTTACTTCCTATGTAAACTAAATGACTCCTTAGACTATGGGCTAAAACAACTTGTAGTTCTAACAACAAATGAAAGTTGAAATGTTGTAGTTTCAACAAGAAGCTAACACCAAACTTCAGAATTTAGAAGCCAAAGTAAGTAATATGGAGGCTCAAGGTTTAGGGAGGTTGCCTTCTTAGATAGTTCTAAATCCTAGAGAAAATGCAAGAGCAATACTACTAAGAAGTGGAAAAAAAGTAGAAATTAGATATGAATAGAAACAACTAATTCAGTGCAAATAGAGGTGGAAACTACAGAATAAAAAGGCAATTTTTAACCAATTTTAGTCAATCCTCCCCCTCCCTTTCCTATTAGATTGGCAAAGCACAGAAAGAAGATCAAGAGAGAGGTATCTTGGAGACTTTCAAGTAGATAGAAGTGAATATGCCCTTGCTTGATGTGATCAACCATATTCCAAGATATGCAAAGTTCCTCAAGGAATAATACAAACTAAAAGGAAACTAAAAGATAATGAAAAAATAAGCATAGGGGAAATTATGTCTATTATCCTTCATAGAAAAATACCTAAAAGATGCAAGGGTCCAGGTACTTTTACCATTCCATATGTAGTTGGTGAAATAAATTTGAACATGCCATGCTAAACTTTGGTGCATCCAAAAAATGTCATGCCTCTTTCTATTTATACATCTCTAAATTAGGGAACCTTTAAAAGAACCATTGTTATCATTCAATTAGCAAATAAGTTTAATGCTTACCCTGAGAGAGTTGTTTAGAATATTTTGGTAAGGGTGAATGGCCTTATTTTTCAAGCTGGTTTTTACATTTTAAATATAGTTGATAATCCCTCAACTAGTTTAGCTTCCATCATTCTAGGAAAACCTTTTATGAAAGTTGCTAGGAAAAAAATAAATGTCTATACTAGCACTCTTACCATGGAATTTGATGGTGATATTATCAAATGCAATATTTTTGAGTCTATGAAATACCCTATTGCTGATGATTGTTCCTTGTATCGATCCCAATTAATATGAGTTTGATTAAAAGAAAAGGTGGAATAAGCTTGGATCTTGCCCTTATCTCGTTGGAGATGAGTATACACAA
>JANHAO010001166.1:0-34844 GCA_026873985.1 Saraca asoca
TAAGACCAATCACATACAGGCTTGTCATAGTGATGACTCCTACCGTGAATTGGGTAGCTAAAGTGGCTTGCTAGAGTCCACTTGTTGCCTTAAGTCCAATTGATTAATTTTGAGAAATTAATATGCCTTCAAATGATTTGAAGGGCATTATGGACTTTTTTCAATACATCGGGAGCCTACTAGGTCATACACACATAATAGGAAATGATGTGGCCGATGATAAAATTATGTTTTGGACACATTTGATGTCTAGGGACTAGACTATAATTTGGTGAAATTAATTTGGGGCCAAAAGGAAGCTTTTGGAAAGCTTTGGGGAAAATTTGTAATTAAGCAAATTGTTTTAAACTCCCTCCCCCCCAAAACGACATTGTTTTGGCCCAAACCAAGGAGCTTGAGCCAAAATGACTCCTTAGGCCAAAACGGCGCCGTTTCACATGCTTCTCCTTTGCCCATTTTTTCACCGTGCAAACACACACACACGGACGTGTGTGAAGACATTCATTTCGATTTTGTAAAACCGAAACCATGAGAGCTCTCTTCGACTTGTGAAGCCGAGACCAAAAGGGGAGAAGAAGAAGGCTGAACAGTTCAGTCCTTTGGCTTTATCTTGTCCCATCCAAGCACCTCAACAAGCTAGCACTTGGAGAGGAAGCTTTTGAGGCCATGATGAGGATTTTCCTGGTGTGAAGATCCACAAACTTTCGCTGTACAAGAGCTGGACTAAAGGTTAGTGAGCTCTTCTTCTACTCTAGATTTGATCTAGGATATTTTGAGACCTCACACTAATAGATCTATGGGAGATTTACTCAGCCAAAGGGGAGAAATTTTTTTGAAAGTTTCAGCCCTTGCTGCCCCCTCTTGGCCAAGTAAATCTATCACCGCCCCACTGTCTCTCTCTTAGAACTTTTAACCAGATCCAAAATGTACATTAATGTTGAAGAGGTTAAGTTCGCCTAATGGCAGACTAATTGTACATAATTCAATGCTACCCCTTTCTAAAAACAAAACTCCCAAATGAGATAGAGGACCTCTTCAAGGTGATTTAACAAGTATGAATTGTTGAATACACCAATAAGTAGTATAGTGTAGGACATCAAGGCCACCGAGTTAATGAAAGTTTCCCTTAGCTAATAAATCAAAATTTTGCAAGTTTCATCAAGATTATGGGCATCACACAAATGATTGTGTTACTTTGAAAGATAAGTTTAAGGTGTTCAAATGGAAAGGACATCTTTTGAAATACAAAAAATTCCATATGGAAGATGGGAAAAAGGAGGATAGTGAAAGGGGCTGCTCCCTATGGCTCGATCAATCAATAGGTAAACAGGTCAAAGAAACCTCCCCTATCTTAGGGATAGTTGAAACCAATGTTAGAGGTTTTGCCAGAGGGAGTTTCTACTAGAAAATGGCACCTTAGGACAGTGATGACAGCAAAAGGGAAGAAAAGGAGAGAGTGGTATGAGCTAATTTGTCTCACAAAGCAAGATTTTTGGGACATCGACAACGATCATGATGATTTTATGGTTATTTTAGCCTTACTATCTAAAGAATTCTCATTAACTAGGGAACTTCTATTGATATTTTATATTTACATATTGCTAATACTTTGAATATCCCTAAAAGCATGTATAAACCTTACACAAATGTCTTAATTGGTTTCATAAGATGGCAAGTTCTGGTGGAAGGGACATTAACTCTAAGGCTGACCTTAGGAATTTAGTCATTGACAAAAAATTTAGATGTCATGTTCCTTGTAGTGGCCATCCCTAATAGTGCCTACAATGTTATTTTAGGGTGGCCATCTCTAAATCAAGCTGAGTTCATTGTCTCCACTCCTCATTTATTGATGAAGTTCCTAATAGCTAGAGGAATCGTGGAAGTGCGGGTTAATTAGCAGGTTATCTGAAGATGTTACATGGCAAGTTTAACCAAGACCTATGGAGGCACTAGTGAAACAAAATCAACAATCATTAATGAAAACAGTAGTAAGTGCCAAATAATAGAATCAGCATTACTTGATATTTGGCATGGTAATCTTTGCTAATCAAAGCCAGGTTTAGATATAGAAAAAGTACTAATTTTTGGGGAAGATGATGAGAGAATAATCAAAATTTGGGTAGAATTGAGAGAAACAAACCAAGATCGATTAGTGAAGCTCTTGCAAAGTTATGTTGAAATATTTGCCTACACACCCATTGATATGCCAGGGATTAACATAGATGTAGCTTGCCATAAATTATCAATTGACCCAAGTATGAAGCATGTGCCACCGAAGAAAAGGAACCAAGTCCCTAGGTGATAGAAAATGATAAGAGAAGAAGTGGAGAAATTATTGAATGCAGGATTCATCAGGGAAGTCCCCATACCACATGGCTGGTAAATGTGGTTTTAGTCAAAAAGGCCTTGAGAGGATAGAGGATGTGCATAGATTTCATAGACCTCAATAAGATAAGCCCAAAGGATTTGTATCTACTCCCAGATATAGATTAGTTGGTGTATAGCATAATAGGATTTTAAATTCTTAGTTTTAGAGATGCATTTTTAGGCTATAATCAATTGTGAATGCACCCTAAAGATGAAGATAAAACAACATTCTTAACTGACTAGGGTACCTTCTATTATAGGGTATTGCTATTTGGTTTAAAAAAATCTAAGAGCAACATATCAAAAGATGATGAATATGGTGTTTTTCAAGAAAATAGATAGGAATATGGAAGTTTATGTTGATGATATCATAGTCAAGTCAAAGAGTTTGGAGCAGCATTGGCTAGACCTAGAAGAGACATTTGTGACCTTGAAAAGGTTTTAGATGAGGTTAAACATAAAGAAGTGCATGTTTGGGGGGAAAATAGGAAAGTTCCTAGGTTTCATGCTAACCAAGTGGGGCATAGAGGCCAACCTATCTAAGTGCTAGGCTATAATTGACATGAGGAGCCCAAAGACTATAAAAGAAGTGTAAACGCTTAATGAAAAGGTTGCATCCCTCGTATGATTCATGTCCAGGTTTGTTGATAAACATATCCCTTTCTTTAAGTTGCTTAAAAATGCTAAAAATTTTGAATGGATTGACGAATATGAAAAAGCTTTACAAGGACTAGAAAAGTATTTGGCCACACCACTCATACTTACTCAAGTAGAGTTAGGAGAAACACTATATGTATACCTACCAGCAACTGTGAAAGCAATAAGTTCAATACTCATCTGAGACATTGAAGGAGAATAGAAACCAGTGTACTTCACAAGCCATATGCTACAGAGAGTTGAAATAAGGTACTATAAAATAGAGAAATCAGCCTTTACGTTCCTATTTACATCAAGGAAGCTAAAACCTTACTTTCAAAGCCATCAAATCATTGTTCAAACGAATGCTCCAATTCAACAAGTACTATAAATGCTTGATTTGGTAGATTAATTAGTAGCCTAGGTAGTCAAGTTGTCATAATATGGGCTCATCTACGAAGCCAAGAAGGTAGTAAAAGCTCAAACATTAGAAAACTTTGTGGCAAAGTTGGCGAAGGTTAAGGAACCTAGGTTGGATGGCTTGACATGGACATTATATATAGTTGAGTCATCAAATGAAAAAAGCAATGGGGTAGGATTGATTTTAGAAAGACCCATAGGCTTAGTCTTGGAATACTCACTGAAATTTGACTTCAAAGCAACAAATAATTAGGCTGAGTATGAGACACTAATAGCCATGTTAAAGTTAGCAAAAGAAGCAGGTCATGATCATTGAAAGTAACGAGTAATTTTTTATTGGTAATTGCATAAGTCATGGGAGACTATGAAGTAAATGAGCTGATGCTAGCAAGGTATGTAGGCATAGCTATAAGCTTGCTGAAAGGGTTTTGTTTTGAACTAGCAAGAATCTCAATAGAAGAAAATGAGCACATGGAAGCATTAACCAAATTAGCTTGTGCCAAAACAATGAAAAACAATAGAATTATAATTCAAGAGACGTTGCAATCCCCTTGCATAGATGATGTAATGTGTACAGAGCAAAAGGAAACATGGCTAACCCTGATCATAGAATTCCTAAAGGAAGGACGATTACCAGAAGATAAAAAAGGAAAAAGGGTCAAACGAAGGGCATTATATTTTTTTATAGAAGGGGCAATTATATAAAAAGAGTTTTTCCCTTTAGTCAGTAAGATACCTCTAGTCAAGTAAAGCTAATTATGTTTTGAGGGAAATCCATGAAGCCATTTATGGGTCTCACATGATGGGAGCAATGATTGCACTAAAAATTATTTGGTCAAGGTATTTTTAGTCTTAAATGAAAAAAGAAGCCTTAAAGCTTATATGAAAATGTGAAGTGCCAGAAGTTTACAAAGGTTCAATGGCAGTTGATAGTAGAACAGGTGTCTATTTTCACCCTTGGTTGATTGACCAATGGGGGATAGGCCTATTAGGGCCATTCCTAGTTATTCTCGGTCAGTTAAAGTATATGGTGGTAGCAGTTGATTACTTTACCAAATCAATAAAGGTGGAACCCCTCATGACCATATCTCAAATAACTTACAAAAGTTTATTTGGAAAAACATCATTTGTAGGTCGACTTTTTAAAATATAAACTTTGGCATAAGAAAATTAATAACAACTCCTTTCAAGTATGGCTTTCCTGCAATAATGATATCTGATAAGGGAAAATAATCTACCAACAATGACTTTCAAAACTTTTGCCTAAGGTGCATTTGCATCTTTACATCTATTATGAAAACATGAATCTCACATGTCTTAAAATGAAGGGTGGGAATTAAGCAAAAATTTGCATCCATCGAGTAATCCATTCAAATGGGCAAGTTGAATTGGCAAATAAAATCATCCTTGAAAGATTGTGCATTAAGCTGGATGAGGCAAAAGGGAAATGGGTCAAAGAATTGACTAGCATTCTGTGATCATACAGAACCACTATACATTCTGCCACCGACGAGACTCCTTTCATGCTCACATAGGGGAGTAAGGCCATCCTCCTAATTAAGCTTAAACAATGCTTCGATTGGAGAGAACAATACGAACTACAAAGCACTACAGAGAAGGGAAGGGAAGAACTAGATATGTTGATAGAAACAAAAAAGATGGCTCCACTTCAGAATAAGCACTACAAGGTGAAGTTGCCAAAATTGCAAATAGAAGAGTGAAAAGTAAACCATTTGTGAAAGGAGACTTAGTTCTACGACAAGTAAATGAACCACACAAGACACAAATTGAAGGAAAATTAATAGTAGTATGGGAGGAGCCATTCAAAATACAAGAAAGTCTCCTTAATAGTGCTTACCACCTATAGACGATTTTAGGGAAGCCCCTTCCCTGAATGAGGAATGCGACATATCTAAAGTCATATCATGTATAGCTATAAATGCTACTAGCTTCAAATTATGTAGCAAAGTGAAAGAGAAATGAAAGTAGAAATTACCATATTTATAAGTCTCCCATAAAAGACTGAGCAAATCCTTTGGTATTAATAAAAGATCGAGCATATCCCTTGGCATTAATAAAAGACCGAGTAGACCCCTCAGTACTAATAAATGTCTAAGCAAATTCCTCAGTATTAATAAGAAATTGAGTAGATCCCTTGATACTAATAAAAGACCTAGTAGATCCCTCTTAATAAATGATTAATCAGATCCTTCAGCACTACTAAAAGCCTAAGTATATCCATTGACACTAATAAAAGATTAAGTAGATCCCTCAACATTAATAAGAGATTGAACAGATCCTTTAACACTAATAAAAGATTGAAAATCTCAAAATGCGACATTTAAGCACAAATAAATTAATTAAAAAGATAGGCAGAAAGCCAGATGATTGAAAAATCGATAGAAGAAAAACAATTACAAGGCTTATTAAGGGCACATATAGATAGGAACACCATGCAAAAGTTAATTAAAATAGTACTATACACGTGGGAAAAATTCACAAATCCATTCATATGGTCAATCAGCCTAGTCCATACCTATGTAGAAAAAGAAAGAAAAGGAAAAAAGTGTAACAATAATAATTAAAGGTCTAACAGGACCTAATCTTCCTTTAACTCTTCCATAATCTGCTCTAGGGGCTTATTCCTGTTGGCCTTGGAAAGGTTGCATAGAAAGGCCTAGTAATTTGCATCTATGTCATCAAAAGAACTATTCCTTTTGTCCTTGGAAGACCCCTTAGAGGAAGCCTTCTACTCACATGGAGGTAATGCCTTGGCATGATTGAAAGAAGACTTGGCTTGGTTGGGAAAGGTGGAGCCACCTGTAATAGCCACTTTTGGTGTCAACTTGATCTTAGCGATCATTAGAATAGTAGGTTTCTCTCGGCCAGAGCTTGGCTACGAGTTTCTAACGATTGCTTGGAGTCCATTTTCAAATAACTTGTTTAACTAGTAACCTAAATGTACAGCAAAGAGTAAGTGAAAATCTAGTAAGGTAGAATAAACAAGTAAAGCTAAAGAAAATATACCTGCCTCTCCAATAAAATTTAGGGAAAGGATAAACAGTCACATGAGGCATAATCACTAAAGGAAAACCATCGTTACTGACACATTTTAAAGGAAATACGAAGAAAAGAATAACTAAAATGCAAAAAATAGAAGCAATGTAAAAGCTTACTTGTCAAAGTCATGGTGGAGCAACTAGAAGTCAAGGAGGAAAGCTAGAGAAAGTGATAAAAAGTAGCAGCGAATCTGGACTGGATAGCAAAATGCAGAGATTGCCTCCAAAAGGCCTGAGTTGGTTTTTATAGAAGGATGGAAGAGATCCAACAGCTGGGGTCGAGCAAGAGGAATGGCTCAAATAGCAATGTGAACCATTGGCATGACTTTTATGGGTCTCGAGACCTCTTGAGAAGGAAAAAACATCATTATTAGTAGAGTACAGGTAATAGTTAGCCTAAGGGAATGAAAGGTCTCTAGGCAAGCCAACTGTGTCTCCCGCGGAGGGCAAGGGGGTAAATGACACAGCCTAAAATAGTCTATAGTCTCTAGACAATCAACCTCAGTTGATCAACCAGGAATAATCGAGGAAATGACTAAGGTAAGTAGTCTTAAACCTAGACCAATTAACCTACTACTTTTAGTCGATCATCTTATTCATAGGACTTGGTTGAAAAGTTCAACTAATCAACTGCCTAACAACACATGACAAAAGGCATGATCTAAGCATGCGTGAACAATGTGATTATAGCAAGTACCTAACAAGAATCTCGTTAACGTTACCAATATGTTGAAGACTCATGGTCACATTTGATTCATCCAAGAGCATACTAATTGCCATGCTTAACACCTACATATGTTGAAAGAAATTTCTTCTTTAGAAGATCTTTACTACATTACTAAAACTCTACTAAAATACTGACTTGACCACCGGAACATGCTTGGTAGACCACTTATATTGTGTGAGATTGACTTTGCTATGTTTATAAGTCACTTCTTAGTCCTTTCTCGCTTTGTTGATCAACTTCACCGAACGGAGAGTTTAACATGACATCTATGACCATGCAATACGAATTGTCACTTCCTTGCTAGCATGCATGCCTGACAAGTTTCTAAAGTTTAATTTGTGATAATAATTTGTCTTTAAGTGAATTTTGAATGTTATAAAGTGTATTTTGTTTTAAAAGAAAAGAGGCTTAGCTACAATATCCATTCATGTTTATTGAAATTTTATTTTGAAAGTTTTTTTTCTTGAAAATTATGACTTGTATAAAATAATACTTTTATTCAAAAATTATCTTTATATTAATTTGGTGTGTAACAAGCATGTAAAATATTGCACCATTTTTAATTACATTTATAACAATTCTTTTAAATTTTTTTATTGAAATGCTACTATTTCTTTTATAAAGTGATAAAAAATTACCCAAAAATATGATTAATGTTAATACAAAGCATTACTCCAAAATTTTGCATTACATAATATTGATTTTAATATCCAAACCTATCAACAGACAATAAACTAGAAAGATGATGCAAATTAGGAGGAAAAGTTGGAAACATGGATATGGAAAGTTAATTGATTGGTCCGCAAAAATTTAGCAATAATAAAAAGGCTTAATTATAACTTTGGCTCTTGTAATAAACATATTAAAGAAAATTATTTCTAAATTGGTAATTTTCATCAAATTGATAGCAAAAAATTGTAATTAACATGTAAAGTTGCAGTAGGGATTCAAATTGGATATTACTATGAAATAAAATTAGTGAAATTTGCCTTATCAAGATAAAAAAAAATTAGTAATTCTTGTCAAATTGGAAATAAAAAAATTTTAATTAACATATAAAGTTGCAAAACAATTCTAATTAACAAATTGAAACAAATTACTTCCAAATTGGTAATTTATGTCAAATTGAAGACAAAAAATCCTAATTAGCATATAGAGTTATAATACAGGTTCAATCTGGATATTACTAGAAAATAAAATTAGTAAAATTACCTTATTAGGATAAAAAAACTGCATATTTCATGACTAGCTGGTGGTGCAAATTATTTTCTAATTTGACTGTTAGTATCACATAACCCACTAATTTCCTTCCCACTTATTGCCTACATGGAGCCTTTGATGGTTGTTGAATCCACTAGAATTAATTTACTGAACTCTCTAAATTTGTAATGCTCGTGAGTCCAAGTCAAACCCTAAAGATTGATTGATTAATTTATAATCTTAATCTATTGAATGCAATAGATTTAATAAAAGTGGTTTTATATTTAAATTTGAAATATTGAATAAAGATAGAATTTAAATTATAAAGAAGACTTTAATTGGGAAAAAATTCCTATATTCAATTCAACCTTTTCTTTTACATCTTCTATATCTTTCTGTTTTTGTCTTTTATTGGCTAAAACTAGTAGGGCTTGATTATTGGTCTCAATTTCTTTTTCACTCAACAACAATATTGCACTTATATTATCTTTAGGATTCACAAATGTTTAGGAGGGTAGCTTGCCTAAACTTTGAGCCTTCAGCTTATTGACTATTGTTGCAAGTTAACTAATTTATGTCTCTAGATTATGAATGCTAACGCTTTTTTCTTATTGAAACTGTAATGTATTGTTGGCCAAAGTATGGACAATCTTTGGAAGTGATTTGCACAAATTTGGAGCTTGGTTTGCTTGTTGTGTGGCTTGGGGTGGAGGTTGATAATAACCTTGGCCAATTTGATTGCCATAACTTAGGTTTTGATGATCTTGTCAAGTAGGATTGTATGAGTTGGAATATGGATCATATTGCCTATAAGGTTGCCCTGGAAATCCTTCTCTTACATGAGATTGTTGGAATGGTACTTCTTATTATAATGTTGGACATATATTAGTATTGTGTCCAAATAGTGATAAGATTTCAGACACCTTGGCTACTTGCATCTGTCTTATAGCCAATTGATGAACCAGAGAGATTAAATCAAGAAGTTGATGCTCAATGCTAGATGTTTTTATCTTATTAACCTTTTTCAATGTATGGTCTATTTTGGTTCCAAATTGTTGTGAATTTACTATCATGTTAGCAATTAGGTTCCTTGTAGTCTTTTGGGTCTTATCAACTAATGCTCCTCAATTTATAGTATCTATCATACTCTTATCCATTGGCAGTAGTCCTTCATAGAAGTATTGGATTAGGAGCTGGTTACTTATCCAGTGGTGTAGGCAACTTACGCAAAGTTTCTTGAAACATTCACAGTACTTGTATAGAGTTTCTCTATTATACTGTTAGATGCCACATATCTCTTTTCTTATATTTGCAGCTTGAGAAGCAGGGAAACATTTTTCCAAGAAAAGTCTCTTCATCTTATATCATGAATTGATGGAGCCTGATGGAAGGTGGTAGAACCAATCTTTGGCCAAATCTACTAGTGAGAAAGGAAAGGTGTGCAACTTGATTTACTCTTTTGAGATGTCTTGTGGCTTTGTGGTGGAACATACCATATGGAACTCCTTCAAGTGCTTATGTGGATCTTCACTAGCAAGACCATGAAAGGTAGATAACAAATGTATTAGTCCAAATTTCAATTAAAAGGCAGCATCAAGATTAGGACACTTAATACGTAAGGACTGTTGGTTCACATTAAAAGCAGTTAACTTTTTCAAAGTTATATGATTCACAGTCATGTCTTGCAAATTTAGATAAATGGATGAGTTGTTGTAGACTACACTACTACAAAAATGGTACTTTGTAGTGGTTCAAACCACCACTAAGAAGGTGCTTAATCACTCAATTAGCTATTGGGCACAACGGTTTTAAAAAACAAGTTTTACTTGTAGTTATTTTCTAGCAGTTGAAACTGCCTCTAAACACTTGTTTTTCCACTGAACTCATGAATTTGTGATGTTTCTCTATTTTTTTCATGAACCAAAACCATAATTTCTTGTTCTTTCCCTTCCCTTTAGCCTTCTCTGATTTTGCACTCAATTTCACAAAATTATAGTGGTATTTGTTTTTGAAACATTCGATTAATTAGCAATGACAAATCGGGCAAAGGCAATTGTAGCTTCCCTTAAATTCATCAACCGGTTGCCCACTACTTGACTTTTGATTACTTAACAACTTGGCTACCAAGTGACTCTTTTCTCTTTATGTGCTTCAACCCCTGCAAGTCAGTGAAATGATTTCTACTTCCTTTTCACCCATTAAAAGCTTTACTTTTCATCAAAACTAAACTCTATTGTGGAGCTTGTTTTAGCCAACAATTGGTATGATGGGTTAGAACACGATTTGGAAAAATCTTGTCCATCTCTATACCATGAAACAGTTGTATATGTTTTGGAAAAATTGGACAAAAATCCAAACTGACAAGATGAAAGCTTAGAGAAACATTGTACAGAAAGTAATTAGTAGCATTTTTTTGAAAACAAAATAATTTTAAAAAAGGATTGATTGTGTAAAACAAGATATGCCAATTATGCTTTTTTGTTCTTGTAGCATATTTATTTGATAGTTTTAGGATTTAGAAATAGATAAGTTTTTAGTTCCATTGTTCTAGTTAAATTATTGGGATTCTTATGATTTCTAACCTGAATGGCATCCATATCCAATTCCACTTTGATTATCAATAGTCATATCATTCAAATATGCATAATGCGTCCAATGCTTCAATAATACATTAATTACTAGTGTTCCTATAAAGATATTATGAAAGAAACATTAGCAAAATCATATTATCAAGATGAGCACAAATTCATCTAGTCACATAATGAAAGCAATATTGTTATTGGATAGCAATTTGTGAAGCAATTAGGTGATATTGTCTGACACTCCTATAATGTTAGGAGATGTTAAGAACATATGTTGTACATGCTTTTTGGCTTTTGCAGTCAATTGTTTTGGTTCTTTGCTGTGTTATTTTCCTTTTTGTTCTCCTTTTAGAACTTAATGGAATAGCATGTTGAGATCAATTAACCATTTATTTTTAGCATGAAATTGAATGACCTCTTAGGTTGATGCCATCTTATCAAATCTCCAAACTACCTGTAACTAAGATAGGGTTGATGAGTTAACAATCTTAATTACAGTAGACACAATATGTCTTATTATTATCTCATTGTTAATGACCCCCAGTTTAGATTTGTGGATTGTTAGGTTGGTTGTTATCTACATAATTTATTAATGATGGATATGTATTCTTTTGCAAAGGTTGTATTACATTCCAGTTTCTATACTATAGATTGCACTTTGGGCATTAGAATTAAAACATTACATTATTATTGCATAAGTGTAGGACTAAATATTCTTGTTTTGTGAAAAAAAATTACAAACTAAGTACCATCTTGGTGAGCTTATTATCCCAATTATGTTCCTTTCACTTTCTTTTTATTCCCTTGTCACTTTCTTTTTAATTGACTTTTTAATTGAAAGAACTACTACTAGTTATTCTTGTTTGAAAAAGAAGCACAAACACATGGTTAGCAAACAAAGCTTGAAATTGCAATCTCAAACACCAAGAATTTTGTGCATAGTGTTCTGCATCATAAAAACTCGAAGATAAATGAATAAAAACTATAGAAATCTTAATGTTATTCTAAAGAAATAAGAGGCTATAAACAGAAAAGACATTATGATCAAATAGAATAGTTTGTCTTTTGACTTGGCATAATTGGGGAATCTATGTCCTGAAGCATTAAAAAATCTTTTAATATTTTATTGCACCATTTTATTTCCAATCTACATATGTATTATATAATTGATGCTATGCTTCTTAATTAATTCTAATCATAATTTCTTTTGTATAGGTCTTAAATCTAGAAAATGGTGTGAATAACCAATATATATGTGATTTAGCATATGGTCCATCTACAAAGGTTTAAGACAAGGCCAATCTATTTTGTAAATGGGTATAAGTTCCACACTTTGTCATGTAATGAAGGAAAGAAGACAAATAATGGTGGAATATGCATAAAGGGTTTGGGGCATGTTAACATTGTTGAAGATGACTCTTATGGGATTCTTAAAGAAGTTGTGGAAATTGAATATCTTGGCTTACCCTTGAAAAGGTTGCTTTTATTTGCATGTAAATGGTTTGATCTAGTAATTGATCATGGAATGTATATTTACAAAGAGTACGGAATAGTGGAAATGAAGCATACTAGAAAATACTCAAAATATGATCCGTACATATATGCACACCAAGCAACATAGGGTATATTATGCTTCATATTTGAAATCAAAAAGAAAGAAGTGCAATTGGTGGGTTAAAACCAACTCAAGAGTTATGGTTGAAAATAATATTACATTCAAAGATGCTTATCAAAAGAAGGTAGTATCCGCTATTCGTCTAATACTTGAGTTAGGGCATAGTGATAGCTTGCATGACATCAGTGGTGTACTAAAGGAAATTAAGCCTCTTACTTTAGTAGGAGATGATGTTGTGGAAGAATATGAAAAATAAAAAAAATGAAGATGAAGAACTTGACTATATAGATTCAAATGATTAGGTAGAAAATAGTAATGATGTTGATCAAATAAATTACATTGATTCTGAATGACAGGTTGCATATTTAATTGAATGCATTTATATCATCTTTGCTTGCATTTTTTATGTTTCTTGTATATCTATGTTTTTTACATGCTTATTTATTTATATTAATTTTATTTAATATAGATGCCATTATAAAAAGGTAAATAAAAGGTGAAATCAAAGTTAAAAAAAAAAAGAATCTTTCCACCCGATCAGCCTTATTTAAGCTATCCCTAACTAGGTTACCACCTGATAGTAATTCCTTATTAGCTTACATGTTTATGCCTACTCTTGGTATGGTGCCTCCCACCTAGGCCCTTCCTAATATGGTGCCACCCTCCCCTTCTAGTATGGCACCTCTCACCTAGTCTTCTCCTAGTATGGTGTCTCCCATGCAGTCTCCTTCTAGCATAACAACTCCCTCAGCCTTATCTCATAGTGTCTCCCATCCAAAATTCCCCTATGAGGGCTCCCTTTTAGCCTTTTCACCAATCACCTTACACATTTTCCTTCCAATCCACTTCCAGTCAAACAACATTGACAACCATTGGAGTAAGCCATCAGTGATATAATTTCAAGATTGATGAAAACATAATTCCAGTGCTCGATGGAACATGAGTATCCAAAATTTTATTTAAATGTTCATGAATATAAATAATATTAGACTATCCATGTTATAATATTTTTAAACTTTGAAACAAGTTTTGTCCCATAAAAGACCTCATGTATAGAATCAAGGAGATTGTGCAGACAAAGTTTAATGAAGCATGACTAAAATGGACAAGTATTCCACAATAGACATGAAGGATTTGGTTTGAGATGGAATTTTTGCTATTTCACACTCACTTTCAAATTTTAGTATCTGTTGTTTCTTATATGCATTTATACAATTGCATCCTTTAATGATTTATTTTTGGCACACCTTTATTGTTGTAATTTATAGAATTACTACAAATGGGCCCTTATAATCATATAGCACTGTGGAAGTCCTTTAACCATCAAGGGTCAAGAATGTTGTCATGTGCCTTCAATAAGGCTTGAAAAAAAACTAATTGGAATATTGATTCCATCTTGGATAACTAGTGGTCTCATTGGAACAATACAAATTTTAAGAAGCTGTAGGGGCAGAATAAGAAGAATCAAGCAATAAATCTAGGTGCATCTCTTTATTGTATGGATTTTATATCGATGATGAAGCATGCCCTTGGATATATAAGTAAACCTTTATATATGTACTTTGATTTTGTATAAATGTTTTAATTTGTTTACAATGTTAAATATGTGCGAAATAGGAAAAACAAATTGGAATGAAGGCCTAATTTCCTTACATGTTTCTTAACTTGCACAAGAAGAAGAAGAAGAATGTGAGGGAATGGGTGGACCTTTATGCTATTAAAAAATTTTGTATATTGTTTACTTAGCCAAGTTTAAACAATTCCACTTTACTTTTGGCTTATATAAGTTCTTAGGCTTCTTTTTCTTATTTCATTTTCCTTTTTATGAGTCTTTTTGTAAAGAAAAGGAAAGATTATTGTTCACTCAAGCATCAATAGAAGGGAGTAGCAGTGATTCAAACACAATAATCTTTATGCCATTTGATTCTTAACTATGGAGGTGGTTGTAGGAGTAAAAAAGGGTTAGGTTTATGGGATGGAATCGCAAGCACACAAGATGTAGTCAACAATGCATCACATTAGAGGCTCTTTATCTTCACAAAGAGAAATTGAGATGAAAAAGAATATGGATGCATTGTAGGAAAGTGTGAATTACTTAATGCAACATTTTGGAGTTTGACAGCCATCACTTATGCAGCAGCCTCCTATGCCTTATGCACCATTCATGCCACCTCCAATGCCTTATCCACAATCTCAAATGCCTTATCCACCATCCCAGATGCCTCCTCCATATTTTTATCCATGGATGCAACCTCCTCTAGGACAACAATAGATTCCACCATATCTTTGGATGCAGCAACCACATCTAGGTGTATGACCATATTATCTAGGAGCTCCATCACAGACTCAGCCATAAGCCCAAATCCCTACAAATGAATATGCTACTGTGGAGGAAAAAGAGGAGCATGAAAAGGATAAGGAAGATTTAGGGCTTTTTTCATAAGTCATTGTGACATTTTAGAACTTCAAGAATATATGAAATATTTTATATGTTGAATGTAATAATTTGGTTATATTAGTATTGTGGCCTTTTTAAAACTTGTGCACTTTGTACATGCTATTATCGTTACTAGTTGAAAGTGCACGGGTCTTTTAATTAAATATCATTTTTACCACATCATAGTTTTCAACATCCTTTCTAATATATAGGGACATTGAAAATGCCGACATGGCATGCCACATCATTATTTTTTACGGCTTTTATGATGTATATTGATGTCAAAAATGCTAATATGGAATACCACATCATTATTTCCAATGTCCATAGATGTTGGACAAATGTAACGACATGGATTTGCCATGTCATCCAAACTTTTGATGTCCTCGAGCATCGAAAATGATAATGTGGTATTCCATGTCAACATTTCTAATATCACTATGTGTCGAAATTGAGTGATTCATATGCCATGCCATCAAGTTTTCTAACATTTGTGGGCATTGAAAATGCCATGTGGCATTGCCACATTACCTATTTTTTGACATCTGTGTGCATTGAAAAAGACTTAGAAAGTTTTTGACGTCTATAAACATTGGAAAATTTTCCAACTAGTTTTTTTTTCCAACACCTACTATTTGTTGGAAATCCATTAGACATCATCTATTTTTGAAGGATTTTTGACATTTTGGATGTAAAAAATTTACATTTTTTTATAGTGAATCAAAATATACAAATGCATTCAACTCATATTTTTTTCACTTATCATAAATTTAGTCATCCTTAAATCAATAATAGCATTATACACAATTTGTGTTATAAGAATAAGTTACTGATTGCTAGAGAAGAACACAAGGACTTGAAGTCTAATCATTTGAGCCTAATGCCTAATGGAAGTCCACATAAAATACCAAAATCAACAAAAATTCACACTCCTTATGAATAACAATGTATGAAGTTGATAGCTAATACCTGTTCATATAAGACAAGTTTCTAAGTGAATTTGGACCTACAATATAAGCAGCTCATGATCTCGAAGTAAAACCTGAGTTTGCTACAATATCCCTAATAATTCAATAACATCTTTAGGCTGCATTTTCAATTGAAATAACATTAATTATTTCTATCAAGTGTGTACTGAACATGTAACAAAAAAAATTAAGAAACCAAGAAATAGAAAAACAAGAAACTAGATTGACATGCATGCAAAAGCCATTTTTGGAGTAAACTAAAAATATTAATTATTACCTTATGTGGATCTTGGCCTTGCTTTGTTTGAGTTATTATCTCACTCATATACCTTATAAGAAAATATCCACACTCCACATTTCCTTTTTATCGATGGCACTATAATAAATTAAATATGTACTCAAATAACCATTTTAATTCATAAAATTATTTTGATTATTATAAAAGATATTCAAGATGATCAAACACTTACTTTTACATTTATCCACATTGTGTTACTTCATAGCTTAGAGCTGCCCATGTAATAATAAATTTTAAGAGATCTATTTGATCAAATTTAGAAAAGAAACTAGTATATTAACAAATTACCTCATATATAAATAAATCCCAATAGTAAATTTTATAAATAAACTCACATGTCAACAACGCTCTTGATATCTTTATGTGGTGAGTATCCTAATGGATAAAGCTAGTACACAAAACTTCTTTCTAGATAAATCACACACAAAGCATCCAATGGCTCCTATAATATAAGTTAATAACAAAATTATCAAATGATTAAGAAATATAAAATAAGCATTTATCCATTATAACAATTAGATACTTACCCCTCAATAAACAGGGTCGGAAAACATTACTTCTTTCCTTCTTTCTTGGCTATCTCTATGTATTATGTTCTCTCATCTTTGTTGGAGCCTACCATTTAAATTAAGTATGGACATAGGAATCCATAAGCATCCAATTCCAAGGTGCCATAAAGACAATGCAAATAATTATCATATGCTAATATATGAGCTATCTCTTTCATAGCTAAAAGCTAAATGCCTACTTAGATTTAACTTTGAAATGTATAATATATATTGAATAAATTTAAGATTTGAAAATTAAAGATAAACTCACTTAATATAAAGCTATATGTATGGTTCATTTATCTCCTCCATGTCTAAGATCTGCATAATGTCCTCTTTGGTCATAAAAAAAATCATATTCAAGACCCACGACCTTTTCATCCATATGAATTTGGATAGAATCTTCATTGGTCATCATCTTAGCCATAACATATAACTTTTTCCAAGGTAAAGTTAATGTGATTGGATCCACAATAGGCATATGCATCTATTGCAACTACTTTGGTTGAGTTGGTTGAGTCATTGATTCTTTTGTGTTACCACTTTCAACCTCATTAATCTCCTTCCCCTTTTATTTACTCTTTGCTTGATGAGATGTATAATTCACATGTATAAAATTATGAAATTTATATAATAAATATAAGAAAATTATTTTTTTCAAAAAAAGTCATTTATTAGCCAGAAAATGATACCTTTGTAGCTAAAATGATCAAACTTTTTAGCCATGCAATGTAAGTTCCAAGCGCTTAGTTCACTATGAGAACTTCAATCATTGGCATCAGTAATTTGACATTTTGATCCATGGGAGTGTCAACGATGGCCTTCACTTGATCCCCCAGTAGTTCTTGGCAATGGAGCATGCAATTATTGAAAACCCTTCCAATTGCCACTACGTGGTTCTCAAGCGCTAATGCTAGATGACATTTTCCTCCTTCCTATATAGACAAAGAAACCAAATTTAAAAAGCTATAATGCTATTTTTCACAAAAAAAAAAAAATAGAAACTGCTTACATAATAAAGGAACTTTAAACTTTTAATGGCATTCACTTACCTCTGGTAGCTTCAAAAATGGGTAAAGGTCTACATACAGCTAGCTTTTGCATTGTTATGTGGAGGAAAAGGTTTATCTCTACCATATCGTCTACTGCATATGGATAGGTGGTTGAATGCTCATCTTTAGAAGGAAGGTCATCATCTTCCATTCAAAGTACTTTTCCATCTCAGGTTGGGTCTTTTCTCTCACTTTCTATGCCACTTGAGCAATAATCTATGCAATAATATCTTGTAGGTTCCCTATAGATATTACTCCACCTCGACAATGTTTTGATGACCCAAAATAAGCCTTAAGACCCACCCCTCCTCTAATGCCCCTAACACAATCGAGATGCTCTTTAGTTCCCAATGCAATTGCTAATATGTCTTACCTTCTAGATAGAGTAAACTCTCCTTGGGAGGCTTGCTACATTAGAGAATCCAATGACATACAAATAATAACAATAATTAGCACTTAGTACTTTTGATGTGTTATTAACTACAACATCTCTCTTAAGCATTTAACACTTATTAATTACTTACAATTTTGCCTACAACTATCATACTTTGTTAAGTCATATATCCACCGTTTGTGTTCATGCTCACTCTCTTATATAAGCCAACTTGAGATATGGGAGAAGATGGTGAACTAGACCGAGTAGCTTGTTATTCTGTAAACTTTTCCTTTGCCATAGCTTACTCTAATTTGGCATATCCTACACCAGGGAATCTATGTTTATACTTGCTTTTTTTTAATTGTCTCTCCTTATTGACTACACTTATATCCTATTGACAAAAAAAAAAGTTCATAAAATGGCCAAAAATTTTATTAATTGAAAAAGATAGTACATACAATGGCCAAATTTACCTAAAAATCCTTAGAATGGTGACTTAATACAAAGTTATCCCATACTTTTTTATCAAGGAAATTATATTTTTCAAGTGGGTTTTCATTGCTTTTCCTCTTAATAGTCATGTAATCACTTGTCAACCTTTGTCTTGGAGTCCTTCCACCGCTACCACACGAGCTTTATTACTTCTTTTCCCGTTCTAGCATTAACATCAAAGGTAGTTTACAAGACAATACACATATAGATTATACATATATAATTATTCTAAAAAGATAGTTATATATATCTTAAACACAAACTGAAGTAACATATGCCAGGACATCCTATCAAATGTTCTCATTAATGTGTTTTGGTACTTGTTTCCAATCCTTAATATTGATTGGCACTTTGGTGTGTGCCAACATCCTAATGTAACTCTTATATTTAGATGCACCACTCTAAATTGCCTAGCCCCTAGCATTGAACTTAACTTTTTATCTTCTCTCCTTAACTATGCATTAGAGTCATGTCTTTCATAAGTGTAGCACCTCCTGTACTCTTGTCACTATGGCCACAATGTCCAGGAGAATCCATATGCCTATTTAAAAAGATTAGGAAAAAAATGTTAATCACACAATTATAAGTTACTAATCAAATATAAGCATTTAAACTAATAATGTAAAATTTGTCTATATATAATAAACTAATAATCAAATATAGGCATCTAAATTAGTAATTAAAAAGGTGTCTATATATACAATAAACTTTTAATCAAATATAAGCATCTAAACTAGTAATTAAGAAGTTGTCAATGTAAACACAATTACCTTCAATTTTCCTAATTTTTTTTTCTCTAGCAGGATCTGCAACCTATATCGTTTGACCATGATCATTTTGCACGTAAAACTCCTCCAAAATTGTTTATGTCTTCATCATTCACTGGAGCTAATCCTGAAGAGAAAGGATGGGACTTCTTAATATCATTACTTGTTTTGCTTAGGATGCCATTATGAACGGCTCCCCCATATGACCTTCCCTATTAAAATCCATCAACATGAATCCTAACTCATCAACACAGATGTCATTATTATTCTCAATCCATTTACATAGACACATAGGCATCCTAAATTTGATATAGTCAAGCTTTCATATGTCTTCAATGACCCCATAATATGACATATTCACATATACAGGGTTTCTATCTTTGCAATTAGAAACATACATTGTCTGAGCCACCAAAGTCACCGGCATTATTTTACATAACGCTCCTATCATCCTATCCTTTTGTGCAAAAAAAAAATTACCCATTAATGTTATATCCATGGTAAGATAATACCTTCATACAAGCCTATGGGCTAACCATCATATAGTCTTAGAAATATCATTTGATGTTTATGCCAATCAAAACAAACTCAATTTTGCAACCAAGTGATGAATAAGCAATTGTGTTCAACTTGTACCCACTTATCATTCTTTTCACGATTCTGCTTTCATGTAGTATGCACATAATGGTGTGCTTATAGCCATATTTCATGACTAATGTTCACTAATCAAGTCCCAATTGTACCCTTACTTGTAATTCTTTCCTCATGATGAGACCTAGGAACTCTAATAGCTTTTGTATTTGATAAGTATTCACCACAAAATTTAACAACCTCTTCAACTATGTAGCTTTCAACAATACATCCTTTAGGTCAATGTTGATTCCTCAAATACTCCTTTAGGATTTTTGCATATTACTCAAACAAGTACATCCACATCAAATAAACTAGCCTATAGAGTTTATCTCTCTTACCAAATGAACAACTAGATACACCATGATGTAAAAAAAGAATAGTGGAAAATACACTTCAAGTTGACACTGTGTAATAATAACTTCCCTTTGCAAGTCATCTAATTTCTCCATATTAGCAACTTTTGCTACATATTGCATTGAAGGAAAAACAAAGTTGAATAATAGCATGTCTCACATATTTAGGTAAAATTGATTGGATAGCCACCAATAACAATTGTTGCATTAAAGCATGACAATCATGAGACTTCAAATTAATTAATTTCAAATTTTTCATTAAAATGGGGCTTCTAATGTTTGAACAAAGCCCCTATGGCACCTTAACACCATGTAGATACTCACAGAAACTTGTTTTCTCTTTTCTAAACATATTATGACAAGCTAGAGGTAAACACGTATGTTGACCCTTCTTCTCTTGTGCTAATTCCTTTTATATTGTCATTTCAACCAAGACTAGTCTAGCTTCGGCTCCATCCTTGGTCTTACATAATATGTTCAAAAGCATTCTAATGGGAAATATTATAGATATTTTTCTTTTGATGCATCACATCAACATTATGTCTCACAAACAAGGTTTGCCAATACAGAAGATCAACTAATATGCACCCTTTTTTCCACAAAGTCTTATCACTTGTAGGTGCATAGGGTTTGCCAAAAAAGACATTAATATTTTTACCCGTTCATAAACCTACTCCCTAGTCAATGGCATTAGAGCTTTCCCTTTTCTAGTGACCAATTGAAAGCCTTTCTTTATCAATGATAATGGTGGGACTGGGGAAGAAATCTCCAGTAACTGAGATACACTATCTTCTTTTCATGCCTAAGTTAAAAAAAACATGTATCATTTTCATATATAGAGCATGCTTTATGTCTTTTCACACTATATCCAAACAAGTTTCCATAAGCTGGGAAGTCATTGATTGTACAAAAGATCAGGTCATGCAATATAAAAGACTCTTGATCATGTGTATTAAATACCGATAAACCTTTATACCACATCATCGTCAACTCATCAATGAGCAAATCCAAAAAGACATCTATATCATTTCCTAATTTGTTTGAGGTCCGAAATCATTGATGACAACATTGTATACTTGCACTTCATACATAACTAAAAAGGTAGATTGTAAATCACCAACAAAATGGGCCATGTGTTATGTTTGCTACTCAGGCTACCATGAGGGTTCATTCCATCTTTACAAAGTTCATGCCTAAGGTTTCTTGTTTCACTACCAAATTAAGGGAACAATGAATTAATTCATTTCCATAAAGGAGAATCAACTAAATGTTGAAGCTTCTCATTAGAAATCATCCAATCCGTATGCCACATTAAGTTCTTGGCATCTCTTGTATTAGTAAACATGCATTTAAACCTTGGTATTATTGGAAGATACCATAACACCTTAATCGGAGCCCCTTTATTAATCATGTCATCATTCTTCTTTGATTTGTCGCACAATGCCCCTATTTTGGACACTCATGTAAACTTTTGTACTACTTTTAGTACAATATATAATCATTAGGGAAAGCATGTATCTTCTTATACTCTATACCTATCGGGCACAAAATTTTCTTAGCCTCACAAGTATGATTCGGAAGTTCATTATTTTTTGAAAGCATATCTTTTGACACTTGAAGTATGGTCATAAAACTCTTGTCACTCCACTTATTCCCTGCTTTCAAGTTGAATAATCTCAACATAGCAAATAATTATGTAAATTTAGTACATCCCAGATACAAAGGCTTTTTTGCATCATTTAAAAAACTATTAAGGATATATGGCTGCTCAATAAAATTATCTTTTACATCATGCACCATATCCTCTAATTGATACCTATCGGGCACAACATTTTCTTAGCCTCATAAGTATGATTCGGAAGTTCATTTTTTTTTGAAAGCATATCTTTTGACACTTGAAGTATGGTCATGAAACTCTTGTCAGTCCACTTATTCCTTGCTTTCAACTTGAATAATCTCAACATAGAAAATAATTATGTAAATTTAATACATCTCAGATACAAAGGCTTTTTTGCATCATTTAAAAAGCTATTAAGGATATATGGCTGGTTAATAAAATTATCTTCTACATCATGCACCATATCCTCTAACTGATCGTCCACACTCACATCAATTTCATTATCAAAGCCATGCCATATCCGTCCTATATACCTTTTATCAAAGCCATGAATAAATAAAGGATCTTTTATTTTCTCAACTTTCATTCTCTTAACATAATAACATCTCACACAAGGACACCTAATTAGCTTATTACTATTTGTAGCATGTTGATCAATAACAAATTTAATAAACTTCTCAATCCCATTTGCATATTCTTTACTTAACCGGTTAACAGATATCCATCTTTGATTCATGACTGCTTAATCTAAATCTCACCAAATACACAAGAACATTGAATACACAGTTCAACATTGTAGAAAAATGGTTACTAACTATATAGAAAAATGGTCACGAGACATATTAATTGTAGAGATGGATTACATTTTCCTAAAACTATCAACTAAAAAATAATAAAATTTCTCTAAACTAATAGTTCAACATTGTAGAAAAATGGTCATTGAGTATATAGAAAAATGAAATCAAATAAATTAATATAGATTACCTATTAACTCAAATAGAGAGAGTCATTGAAGATGATGAAGTTGTGAGATGAAGAAGAGGATGGTTGTTGCTTCCTTTCTTTAAACTTGTGCCTTCAAATTGTCAAAGATAGACTTTAGAGAAAGAAAAGAGTAAGCTACATTTCAAACCAGCAAGAGAGGGAAAGTGAGAGTTAGCTGGTTTAAATATTGCAAACTTTAAATGTTGATTCTCTTATAGGAACTAACGTCTAATAGTAAAATCTAAGGCAGTTCCTCATAAAAAATTGACATCTTAATTTTCATCACATTTATAAAAACACAATCATTCTTATATATTTGTCTAGATTCCTATTATCCAAAGTGTAGTATCAAAATAATTTAATTTTTTATTTTTTCTAATTTATAATTTGAATGATTTTGTTTGATTTTACTTAACAAAAAAAATTTATTTTTGAATCATTTTTGTCCATTTTTAGATATACATGCACTCTTGCAAATAAACTCAAGGCTAATTATTGTCTAAAAAATGTCTATTAAATAATATTTAAATACTTGAATTATTTTGTCCATTAAATATTTTAAATACTTGAAAATGTTCTTCAAAATTGTCAAACAAAACATATTGAGAATTTTGAAGTTGTAGTAAAAGGGAATATTATTGATTGGAATAGAAAAAAATGGATGATTAGAGAATATTTTGTTCAACATAAGTAAAATTAGACAAAATAATTCATAATTAAAATTAAGATTAGACTTTGATTTTTTAATAACAACAGATGTCTTAATTTTCACTTCAAACAAAAGAATTATGTCTTATATGTTAGTTTTTTAAAACCAAACTGACGTTTAAAGGTTAGGCATCAAGTTTTTAATAACAACTAACGTTTTAATTTTCATTATATTTACAAAAACACAATCATTCCTATATATATGTTGGAGTTCCTATTATCGTGTATTTAGTGATGTCATTTCTGCATTTTGTAGTAGTTTATCAATAAGAAGAAAATTTGAAGATGTTTAGATCAGATGAGTGAAAAAAAAAAGAGAATGGGCATCCAAGCAATAAGGGAAGAAAATGGCCATAATTATGTACACTCTATCGTATTGGGACCATGTTTCCTATTCTTTAAACTGGCCATCTAATTTATGTACTTAGTTTGGTTAATGGTGAGAAGAAGTCTGTAATGGGTTACATCTATGAAGCTTTGGATAGAGCTAAGAAAGCTATTACTTGTACCTTCAGTGATGATGAAATTAAAAGTTGGGACATTTTTAAAATTATTAATCAAATATAGAAAGTGCAACTTCATCATCCTTTGCATGCAGTTGAATATTTCTTGAATCTATAATTCTTATACAAATCTAAACATTGATAAAGATGAAGAAGAGAACATGGGTTTGTTGCAATGTATTCAAAGATTGGTTCTTGATGCTAGTACTCAAAATAGCATTTCAAAAGAGTTGACTAGGTATAAAAATTGTGAAGCAATTTTTGGATTGCCTATAATTATGAGGCAAAGAACAACAAGGTCATTAGGTGAAAAGAAAAAATCCTCTTATTGTGCTGCCTTTTTATTTTTTTTTTTATTTTTTTGCTTTTATAGTATAATTTGATTGATTATCTAACTTGATAACAACTTTTATATCAACTTATTAGTAAGTACATACAGTTCAATAATTTACAGCATTTGCAATTAAAGTCCTAAGCCTTACTTGTAGTGTATTTGGGTGTGAAAGAAATTAGACTATTTTTGAAAATATAAGTGACTTACACAATGGCATTTGCTTTCATTAAGTAACAAGCTTTTTAGCTCACTAATTTAAACTTGCAACTTCACACCAAAAGGAGAAACAGACTTATACAAACAAAATTGAATGATCTAGTGTTTATCAAGTAGAATAGAGCTTTGAGGTGAAGATATAATGTTTGTGAAAAAATTAATTCAATATCATTGAAAGAACTTAATAAGAGTAAAGCGTGGTTGGTTAGCTCATTAAATGAAGATGATGAAAATGACTTTGTATTTAAAGATGATGATTTGACTCGGGGACCTATTGCTAGAGCTATGGGAATTGATAACCCTTCTCAAAGGCAGTCATCTACTCAAGCTTCATGCTCAAGGCCTAGAATGGCAAAGAAAAAGAAACCATCTATTATTAATGAAGTGGGTGAATTAGGATAAAGAAAAGGTTGGTTCTAATGAAACTAAAAAAGAAGGGGAAATTAAAAGATTGTAAAGTGATGATAATGTTGATGTTTAGATCACCTTTAGTGAGGAAGAAAGGGGGATGACCTTTAAATGGTTCTAGATTTATTTGATGTTGTCTTTCTATCATTTAGGATTCTAATGTTATATTTTATGCTGACATGTGTGGATTTGAATGATTCTCAAGTTGTATAACATTAAGCTTTATGCTATGTTTTTTGACATATATTTATTCTTTCACATTTTTTTATTGATGATTAATATTATAAATTAAAAAAAAACTTGCGTTTTGCACTATGGTACACACCGTGCCATATGTATCATGGCTCCAAAAGCCCTTATAGCCATCATGCACCATGTACTATGAATAATTATGGCCATGATAATACAAGATTTAGCTAAGTGCACTTAAGGTTAACTAGGAAAGCCCTAAGGATCTGGTTTCGAAATTAAATGCTTGACTTTAATAAAACAAATCATCAATATCTAAAAATTCTCAAATTTTGAAATTGAAACAACTAAATTCAAAATATAATCATGCTCTTCTCAACTATATTCATATACTGATAAAATCACATTTGGTATCAATAGTACTTTGTTGATGAAACAAGGATAAGAAAAAGGATACATAACCAAGGGATTATAGATATTAAGCAATCTCCTAAGGGACCAGTCCATGAGACTCCAACTATGTAAGACTTAATTATTTATATCAATCACCTAATTTTAAAACTCCTATTTCACTCAAGGTGGGACTTCATAAACATGGAGGAAAATAACAATAATAAATAATTAATAAAACAACTAATTTCAAGACTTCTTCCTTAACTTAATTTGATCAATCTTCTCCATAAATTTAAGAGATTCAACATCCACATTAGTATGTTAAGTTGTGTCAAGAGGTTTCTATATCCACTAGTCTACTTCAAACTTGAGATTTTATCTTCTTATATACATACTTGTACTACCTATTATGATTTTCCACCCATTATTGCTAGGCAGTGGAAATTTTTTATCATTGAGGGTCCATTTGTTTCAATGGAAAATACAATTTTATGAAAAGTATTTTTCTAAAAAAAATAAATTTCTAAAAAATGAATTGATTTTTTGCTGTTTGGACAACATAAGTGAAACTACTATCCCTTGTTTGATGCATAACGATAAACAATTTTCTTTTATTGAAAAATATTATTATACATATGAATTTCGTCTTTAAAGTCAAGCCATACAATAATTATTTTATTATTAGAATATTTTCATGATAGAAGTCACCAAATCTTTGCTAGTAAAAATAAAAGTTAAGTGTATCTTATAATAAAAAAAATATGAAGAAAAATATTCAAATCCTTCTTTTTTTCATCTTCTTCATTTGTTTACAAAATCAATTCATATTCAACTGATTTTGGCTAAAATTGTTAACCACATTTATCAACTCTTTAAATTGTTTAAATACTATTTCAATATGATTTTTAATGTAATTATTGAATATTATCATTTGTAGATATAAAAGGAGAAAGAAAATAAGAACCATAGGAGAGAGAGTGTAGGGGAGAGAGGAGGGATGGAGAGGGAATAGAACACAAGGAGGAGAAAGAAGAAAGAAAGAAAAAGATGGTAGAGGGAGGGATGAAAAGAGGGAGAGAGAAATAAAGGGGTGAGAGAAGAGATAAGGTAGAAAGAGAAGGAAGAAAAGAAAGGAGGAGATAGAGCAAAAAATAGGAGAGAGGGGTAAAGAGAAAATGAAAAGAGGTAAGTAGAGAGAGACTATGTAATATAATGTGATTTTGGAAAGTGATTTCTTCTAAATAAAAAAGGAAATTAATTTCTCCTAAATATAATATCATCTTCTATTGATTAGAATCTATTTTCAGTTAACTAATTCTCTTATTAGGTCCAAGTATAAAAAAAATTAAGAAAATAGTTTCAAGAAAGCCATTTTCCTCTCAAACAAATAGACCTTAAGTTTCATCAATCAACCTCATGAATTTTTTTTTAGATCAAAGAACTCCTCTTGCACCTTCTTCATTGAGCTATCTAGTCTACTTCTCGATCTAAAAAGGTAGATATTGTTAAATTTAAGAGTAGAGTAGCAATATAAAATGAATAATACAACTAGAGGAGTAATAATAATAATTGTCCTCAAGGATATTTCCAAGCTAATGGTTGGTATCCTCTAGGATTTAACAAGTCATCCCTTAATACTTTCAATTCTAGAGGCAACAAAAGCAACAACAATTTTGTTTGTTTAATTCTAAATAACCCAACAAGTGGAGAACCAAGGGAGGTCAAATTTTATAGGAAAGAAAAGAAAATGACCAAGGTTAGAATTGTAATGTTGCTAAAAACAACCACGAAAGATTTTAGGAAGGTTAATAATATGGGAAAGGATTTGTAGAAAGTGGCAGTTAAGATTAAATCCAAAACAAACTCCTAAAAATATGTAAAAAAAATCAATTTGGGATTCTAGTATTTTGATACAGCTTACATATTTCATAACAATCCACAACCTATTTCAAAAAGCTAGAAAGGAGTAAGATAACCTTGCTGAGTCAAAATCATGAACGTATACGCATCAAGATTGGTGTATTTTGGACTATGAACCAACTCCAGAAAGAATGAGACTTAAACTACTGAGTTATTAATAAAGCTTTTAGTTTTAATGAATTAATAAACTCTCTTTGCAAATTAGAGGTCTCACCAATCACACTACATCCTTTTTAATTATTGTTGACCATCACAGTTTTGTGCTAATAAGTCATGTGTGTGCTTGCTTATTTCATGAGTGCCTTAGAGAATCTACCATAATCTCATAGAAATGGCCCCACTTCACTCTCATATAGGTGAATCCATCAAGCGTACCTACAATTAAATAATCCATCCATAAAGAATGTGGTATTCATTAAGAGCTTTCAGCTCAACCCTCATTTAATTTTCCATATAGCACTAACCACACACCATAAGAGGGACTTAGATTTTGTAGTGTTTCGTGATCATCAATAACTTAGTTATTACCCATATGAACCTACTTCATGGGATCTCTAATCAAATAGGTTTGGTTGCTATTATTCATGATATCTTAAGTTGGTATTAGTTTCATTCCCCTTGATATTTTAGAAATCAAACTTCTTCCCAATGGTTTAGTTAGTGGATTGGCAAAATTTACTTCTGACTTCACATAATTGATCAATATAATTCCCTCTTTCAACAGTTGCTTTATCACATCATGTCTTAGATGAATATGTCTTTTTTTTTCATTAAACATTTTATTATTTGCAATGGAAATTGCTGCTTGGTAATCATAATGAATTGACATAGAAGGTGTAGGTTTCATAACTAATAGTATTTCTACCAAGAAGTTTCATAGCCACTCAGCCTCATCACTAACTAACTCCAGAGCCATAAACTCTGATTCCATGGTAGATTTAGTAATTATAGTTTGCTTAGATGATTTCTAAGCTACTGTGCCCCCACCAAGAGTGAAGACATTGCCACTAGTGGATTTTGTCTCATATGAATCTAAGATTAGCATTATTGTATCCTTTTAATATGGTGGGAAATCCACTATATAAAATATCATAATTTAAGGTACCTCTCAAATAACTCATTAGTTTTGTCAATGTAGACCAATGCTATTGATTCAGATTTTAAGTATATTTACTTAGTCTACACATTGCATAAGTTATATTAAGTTGATAGAAATTCACTATGTGCATCAAACTCCTAATAATCTATGCATATTTAGACTGAGCAACTGGGTCACGTCAATTTTATTTCAATTGGTTGTTTCCATCATAAGGAGTACTCACAGATGTCACCTCAAAACTTACAAACTTCTTAAGAAGTTTCTCCATATAATGTTCTTGTGGCAACATCATACCATCATCTCTCTTAATGATTTTAACACCCAAAATCATCGTTGCTTCACCCATATCTTTCATATCAAAACTTCATGCCAAAAAATACTTAGTATTATGTATCACATCTATACTAGTACCAAATATCAACATGTCATCCACTACAAACTAATAATCACACATTCATTAGAAACAATCTTGGTATATACACATTTGTCCACACTAATGGATGAAAATCCATTACTTAATAAAACTTGATCAAATTTCTTATACTATTGTTTAGGTGCTTGCTTTAGTCCATGTAAGAACTTACGCAACCTATAAATTTTATTTTCTTGTCCAGGAATTATGCAAGCCTCAGGTTGCACCATTTATATATATATATATATCTTCTTCCAAATCACCTTTAAGAAAAGTAGTTTTTGCATCCATTTTATGCACAAAAAGTTAATGGATTGAAGCCAAAGCAAATAAAATTCAAATATAACAAAATTCTAGTTACAGGAGAAAAAGTATAAAAGTAGTCATCATTTTGTTTTTTATATAAAACCTTTTGCTACTAAACAAGCTTTATATTTGTTAATGGAGCCATTAGGATTTAATTTCTTTTAAAAATCCTTGTACTATCAATGGGTTTTGCTCCTAAAGGTAAATCAATTAAATCCCATGTTTTGTTTAATAAAATAGAATCAATTTCAATTTTTATGGCTTCTTTCCATAGTAACGCATTAGAGGAATAGATAGCATCACAGTAAGTAATAGGATCATTATTGATCAAATAAGTATAAAAATCATTTCCAAAAGAAGTTTCCTTCTTTGGTCTCTTGCTCCTTCTCAATTCCTCAATAGAAATCTCATTATTCTTTTTGTCAATAGGTGCATGAGAAATTTTATCAAAGAGTATAAAAATATGTTCAAAGAATTCAACGTTCTTTGTTTCAATAATAGTGTTGCAATCTAAATCATCACTTTTAATCACAAGAAATCTATATGTAGCACTATTCTTAGCATAACCAATGAATATGCAATCCGAAGTTTTAGAGCCTAATTTCATTTTCTTGGGTTCAAGCATCATAACCTTAGCAAGACACCTCTACGCTCTTAAATACTTTAGGTTAAGTGCATAATCCTTCCATAATTCATAAGGTGTCTTACTAGTTTTCTTATGTAGAATTCTATTTTGTAAGTGATATATAGATAAAATGACTTCACCTTATAGATTATCAGGTATAGAAGAGCTAACAAGCATTGCATTCATAATTTCTTTCAAAGTTCTATTCTTACATTTGGCTGCACCATTAGACTTGGGTGAATAAAGAGAAGTAATTTCATGAATTATTTCTTCCCTCTCATAGAAATCATTAAAAAGCACATATTCATCACCTCCATCTCATTTGACCCTTTTAATTTTACTATTTAATTGATTTTCCACTTTAGCTTTATATAACAATAACATGTCAAAAGCCTTATCTTTAGTTCTAAGTAAATAAATTTTGGTAAACCTAGAATAATTATCAATAAAAGAAACATGGTATTTTTTACCACCTCTATTCATGTTTTGTTTTAAATCACCTAAGTTTGCATGGATTAAATTTAGAAAACACAAAAAAAAAGTCTTTTTTTAGTTAATTTAGATTCTACACATACCTCACACTTGTTTATGCAAGTTGAATTAATGCTAGAAATTAAGCCTAACAAATATATTTACTTAATATAACTTATGTTGACATGTCCTAATCTACCATGTCACATATCAAACAAATTTATCAAGTATGTAAAAGAAGGTGCATTTTCATTCATAACATCAAGAACATTAAGTATAAATAATCCTTGATTATAGTAGCCATTGCCCACAAATACACCATTCTTCATCATTACAATCTTTTCAAATTCAAATGATAGCTTAACCCTAACTTTTCCCAATAAAGCCACAAAAATTAAATTTTCCCTAATATTAAGAACATGAAGCACTTCACTTAATGCCAAGGTTTAGTCAGACGTTAGTTTTAAGATCAATTTGCCTTTATGAACAACTATTGTAGTTCGGGAGTCTCTAAGGTAGACTACCTCTTCCCCATCTCCTATTGGTGTATAGGAAGTGAAGGATTCTCTGTTTGCATAAATGTACCTTGTGGCACCAGAGTCTACCAACCAATCTTTGGTATTGGCCATTGAATCCACTTGGAAAATGGCCACAACAATAACATCATCTCCTTGAACCAGATGTGCATTTGGTTAAGGAAACATGCCATTTCCTACTCTTTTTTTGCATTGGTGTGCATGATGTCCTGGTTTACCACACATATAACAAGACCCTTTCTTTTTCTTAAAGGTGGAGTTAGTAGCTTTAGGCTTATAATCATAAGGTTTATTTGCACTTTTATAATGGAAATATTTACCTTGCATAAGGTTTGCCTCTTATGCCATTTCTTTTAATTTATCTACTAGCATCTCCTTTTTGTTGGTGTCTTCTATGATGATGTGGGTGATGAGATCAGCTAGAGACAATTGTTTGTGCTTGTGTTTCAATTATTTCTTGTAATCATTTTAGGAATTTTGTAATTTTTTTATCAAAAGGCCAGTTACAAACTCTTTTTGCAAGGTGATATTTTTAACTTTGAGATCCTCCAATAGCTTATGGAATTCATTAATCTATGTTTTAGTGTCCTTTCTATAGGTCATCACCCAATGATACTAGCTACCTAAAACAAAGTTTTGTTTTCTTGCATCTTTAGTTATGTATTTCACAACCATGGATTCCCAAATTTCCTTTGTCTCCTTGTAAGCATAGCACACATCATAAAGGTCATTAGATAACATACTGAGTATGGTGTGATGACATACCTTATTGGCGTGAACCTAACATTCTTGTATCTTAACTTCAGAATTCTTTATAGGTTAGTATCAAGGAGTGCCAAAGCCACTCCATGCATGTCTAGGATGGAGAAAATTCACTCCTACCAATGTTTGAAATTTTTACCACCAAAGAATTCAATCTTTAATATGTATGGAAAAGGCTTTGCATATGTCATGGTTAGCATAGATGGAATAGCAACATGAGCTACAAAGGAACTAGCAGTAACAAAGGTAGTAGAGACAACGCTATCAACAACAGTAAAGTTGGCATTTACAGTAGCAATATTGATATTGATGTTGGTGGTGGTAGTTGGGTCAATGAAATATCCTTGAGAATGTTGAATTTAATAGCATAGCAACAATATAAAATGAATAATACAACCTAAGGCATGATAATAATCACTATCCTCAAGGATATTTCTAGGCTAATGGTTGGTATCCTCTAGGATTCAATAGGTCCTTCCTTAATACTTTCAATTCTTGAGGTAGCTAGAGCAACAACAATTTTGTTTGCTTAATTCAAAATAATCTAGCAAGAACAACACCAAGGGAGATCAAAGGTAGTATATCTTTTTTCATTTTTACAGGAGAGAATAGAAAATGAGTAACATTAAAATTGTAACATTGCTAAAAACAACTAAGAAATATTTTAGGAAGATTAACAATGTGGGAGAGGATCTATAGGAAGTGATAGTTGAGATTAAATACAAAACAAACTCCTAAAAATATGCAAAAAAAAAAAATCAATGTGGATTCTAGTCTTTTGAAATAGCTTACATATTTTGCAATAGAGATCAAAATGTGGGAGATGAGATGTAGATGGTGATATAGTGTGTCAAGTTAGGCCAATTGCCACATGATTTAAAATCATGCTTTCTTTTACATCTCAAACCTTAATGCATATTTTGTATAAATTTGAAATTATTGATCACTTCAACTTGTAGATGGTTCTTATTTAATAGGAATGTGAATAATTTTGTTTACCAATAGTTTGTTTATGACAAATGGCTTTGTTTGAAATGTTTAAATTTGTTGAATGGCTTCTTTAAAGCATGGGTTCTTGCAATCTCAAAATGGAACATTCCATGCCAGTCATGTTTTTGCTTCAAAGGGCATAACAGAAATAAAGATGACTACTCGATCAACTTTCACTTATCTAGTATAAAATGCAAACAATCTATTCTCTTAGAAATTTTACAAGTAAAGAGTCATTGCAAGGTCATTAATCAATGTTGAATATCGACCATTGGCCACCACATCAACAAAGCTAACATGACTTCTCGATTTAAAGAACCTGGTTTTGTTGAATATTAATTATAGAACCTTCTTGTTGTCTAAGTTCATAAGTCTTTTAGGTTTTCAAAAAGTTCAGATGCATTGTTCATGTATATTCATTGCATTTTAAAAACCATACATCTATATACAAGAGCTTTATTTATTAGTATATTTATGTACATGCATCAAGAGTCTCCCATGAGTACTATAGATACCTTTTGTACTTGAAGTTTCAATATAAGTGACAAAGTGGTATCAGAGCTTGGTTAAAATAGAAATGATGAGTGGTTTTCCACCAATTCTTAAGCTCATAAAGGACAAATATGCCCTTTGGTATGTACAAATGAAGGCCTTGCTTGGTAGTCAACAAGCATGGGATATTGTATAAAGGTTATCAGGAGCTAAAAACTGAAGCAAGTTTGAATCAAAATCAAAGAGAGACCTTGACCAGGAATCACAAATTAGATCAACTTGTATTTTCCATAATCCATGCAGCTTTGGATGAGGGTATGCTTGAGATGGTAGTCGATACTTCCACCTTAAATGTAGCTTAGGAGATTTTACAAACATTTCTCCAAGGTGTTGACAAAGTGAAGAAGGTGAAACTTCAATCACTAAGGGGTGATTTTAAAGCTTTGACGATGATGGAATCCAAACTAATTTCAGATTATTGTTTAAAGGTGAAGGGAGTTGTAAATTAATTGAAGAGATATGGAGAGAATGTTGAAAATGTTCATGTGGAAAAGATTCTTCATTCCTTGACTTCCAAATTTGATTATGTGGTATGTGTTATTGAAGAATCAAGAGATCTAGACACTATGACTTTTGCAGAATTGGAAGGTTCTCCATAGGCCCATGAATTAGAAATCAAGAGAAGACAAGAATAGCCTTTAGAGGAAGTTCTTAAAGCCAATGCTTCTTTAAAGAATGATAGAGGAGAAAAGAGCCAAAGAGGACATGGAAGATCAAGAGGAAGAGGACGTGGTCATGGCCAAGGAGGAAAAGGAAGAGGCAATGGTGAGAATTCAAACAATGAAGAAAGAGTTCATCCATCACCTAGAGGTCATTGAAAATCAAGAGGAAGAGGATGTGGCTTCTATCAAAATTCAAATGAGAAGAGGTATGACAAATCTAAAATTGAATGCTACAATTGTCATAAATTTGGCCATTATTCTTGGGAATGTCACAACACTATTTGTGATGTTAAAGAAAAAGTTAATCTTCTTGATGATAACTAAGAAGTTGAAGAGTCAACTTTGCTACTTACTTTGAAAGAGAAAGATAGCGGTGCTAATAGTTCATGGTATTTGGATAATGGAGCAAGTAATCACATGTGTGGTTACAAAGAAAAATTTGTTAAGCTTAATCAAAAAGAGAATAGCAATGTGTCCTTTAGAGACTTTTTAAAAGTCCAAATTGAAAGGAAAGACAATTCTTATCTCTTCTAATGATGGAAGCCATAAGCTAATTACTGATGTTTACTATATGCCTAAATTGAAAAGTAACATTTTAAGTTTGGGCCAACTCCTTGAAAAAGGGT
>JANHAO010001167.1:0-34601 GCA_026873985.1 Saraca asoca
TGGTATCTGAAGTTTGATAAGGTAATCACCTCACTTGGGTTCATTGAAAATGCTTCAGACCATTGTATCTATCAGAAGTTTAGTGAGAGCAGTTTTATCATACTGTTGCTCTATGTTGATGACATCCTATTAGGCAGTAATTTAATGAATTTTTTGAATAAGACAAAACGCATGTTATCATTCCATTTTGATATGAAAGATCCCGATGAGGCCTCTTTTGTTCTTGGGATTCAAATCCATCGTGATAGATCTCGTGGCATTCTTGGTTTATCTTAGGTAACTTACATTAAGCGAGTCCTCAAGAAGGTTAATATGGATTCTTACGCTTCTTGTGCTGTGCCTATGCAGAAAGGTGAAAGATTATCCAAATCACAGTGTCCTTAGAATGACATTGAGAGGGCTAAAATGGATAAGATACTATATGCTTTTGCTATTAGCAACCTCATGTATGCTTAGGCATGCACTCATTCGAACATAACCTTTGCTATTAGTGTGCTTGGTAGATACTTGAGCAATCCTAGCAAGGATCACTGGAGAGCTACAAAGAAAGCTATGAGATACCTGCAAGGTGCAAAACATTATATGTTGACTTTTAGAAAGTCTGATCCTTTTGAAATTGTGGGATACACAGATTCAGACTATGCATCCTATATGGATGATTACAAGTCGACTTTTAGATATATTTTTATGATGTCTGGAGGAACTATTTCATGGAAGAGCGTCAAATAGACACTCAGAGCTACCTTAATAATGGAAGTAGAGAACATTGCTTGTTATGAAGCCACCTGTCAGGTTGTATGGTTGAGAAAACTGATATTTGGCATGCATTTAGTTAATTTTATATCACAACCTCTAACCATTTATTGCAATAATTCGTCTACTGTATGCTTCTCTCAAAATCACAAGAACTCCAGTCATACTAAATATTTTGATGTTAAATTCTTGTTTGTTAGAGAGAAGATTGCTAAATCTCATACTTGTTTGGTTCACATTTCTGGTGAATAAATGTTGGCGGATCCATTGACCAAAGGCTTACCTGTGGGAGTATTTCAGAAACATGTAACTCACATGGGTCTTGTTAAATCTTTTGATGTAGCCTTAGTTAGTGGGAGTCTGAGTTTTATGTTGGTTTAAGACCATTTATGTAATTTTATTCAGTTCAGATATTGAAACATTATTGGAATGTTTATGTCATTTGTTTCCCTATTGGATTCAATGATCTTATGTTGTTTCTTTTCTGAATTGTGGTTGAAAGACCAATTTTGTATTCTATTCTATTCAGATTTGAAACTTTGTGTATTGACTATCACTTGCTTCCTTATCGGATTTAGTGATTCTATATTGTTTCATTTCTGAATCTTGGAACGGTTTAGCATACATTGATTACTTAATATTGCCTAAATCTTGTTGTTCTGTTGTTTGTTTCCAATAATTGATTAATACTATCCAAGTAGGAGATTGTTGAATTAATTTTTGAATTAATTATTGTTGTGAATTAGCATTAATTAATTATTAAGATATTAATAAACTTAATTAAGTGATTAATACTAAACCAAAATAGATTGAACCCTGATTAATTGTGTATAATCTATGATATGTTAAATTGTACACAAGCTCATTGGGTAGAGGTCTCAATCTACAATTCCTTAAGGGTCAGTTAGTTTTCTATCACAATACTAACTCCAAAGAGAAGGAATTTTATTATATTTATTAAAGGGAAATAAATCATATTTTAATATAAATAATTTTTTTTAAAAAAAAAGGCCTTTATATGGTGTTGGGAAACACTCCCAGCACACTGTTTTGTTTTTTTTGCCAAAAGACTTCCCTTCTCCTTTTGCTTCAGATATCTCTCTCTCTCTCTCTCTCATTTTGGTATACTAAGGAGGTAAAGTAGATTGTTTTCCTCTTCTCATCATCATTCATTTTTTCAGAATAATGGCCTCAACTGGATCTTCATCAGTTATAAATTTATCTCCTAATTTTATTCTAGCATGTTGTTCCCCAGCTTAAGATGATACACCAAGAAAAGATTTTCTACATTACAATTTGGCCTGGTGTCTCAATGATATCGAGCATGCAAACATTCCATCACAGTTTCAGGTGTGCGGGATTGTAATAGCCCCATATTAATAATGCTTAAAGACAAAATTATTATAAGTACCAGTACTTCATCTTCATATGTGGAAAATGCTTTTGCTAAATCCTGTACGCTCGATAACACTGCATTACGTTCTTCCTTTTCTCCTGTAAGACAGAGCCTGTATAATCATACCAGAAGAAAGTTACGGAATTTCCCGATCCTTTATGCGTACTTTTCTTTCGTTATGTTTCCGGAAAAAATATGCACTTCTTTCATCCTAGTGTGTCATCTATTTAGCTTCTTCTTCTTCTTACCATAATATAAAAGGACAGAGAAACTTACCCATATATCTCAGAAAGTAGTGAAACTTCTTCTTCATTTGGTGCGTCAAGAATCTGAGTCACACAAAAGAGTTAACCTGCGGTTAAGCTCCATGGATCAGCAAATATAAAGCTCAGCCACTGCAAAAAGAATATACACTGAACAAAAAATTATCTATTGTGTCATCTCTAGTTTTCCTTAAAAGAAGAAATAATCTTCTTTCTAGTAGGAAGATGCAACTTTGCCGAATTATAATAGAATCCTTGTTAGTTTATGCATTCATATTTTACAAATGTTATTACCAGTTGGAAAAAATATTGCCAGAATGGAAGCATGATAAGTTAATATTCATATGCAGTCATCCCAAATCCATAATGCTTGCAGATTAATGACGACAAATATTTTAGGAGTCAGGAATTTATTATGCATTGACACCATGCGATATGGTCTAGCTGCGCTTCACATTTGGGTCGTACTAGCAAACATTAATTTCATTCAAGTTCATGATACTACTAAACACTGTCAACCTAACCCCAACTTTAGAATCATTTCCATAGAGAAACTACATGATGCAGCAGGTATAAGCAGTCATCTAATAGAAAGTTAATACATAGAGAGCTACTAGCATTGACTACTGAAGGAAAACCACGAAAACTCACCACTGACAATGTTATGCCTTCAAGAGCTTGACTGGAAAGAAAGACATCACGGAAATTTTTTGGTTCTCCCAACATGCCGGGATCAGCATAATAAACCTACCAATAGTTTTGTGTTATGAATTAATAATAAAGCTTTTCATGAAACAGAGTACCGGTTAATAGAGGGGGGTACTGCAAAGAAGTATAACTTAAAATAGTACCCCTGATTAATGCAAGAAAAAATCAAGGGAATCCGGAAATTCATAAATCATAACATTTTACAAACCAAAGTGGGTTTTCTAGGTGAATCCTTTGAATCATCAGCGAAGAGCTGGTCGTCTGGATCTTTTTCATTGTAGTCAGTACATCCTGAAGTTAGTCTCTCAATTTCTTTGAGCGCGACTAACCATCTTCTTAGTAATTGAACTCGTTCTAATCCTCTACATGAAACAGAAAGTTCTTCTAATCGTTTTACAGTATGCTTAAAGCTTTGCATATTCCGAGATCCCTGTTTAATAAAACCATCCATTCAAGGAATTAAATTTTTTGCTAAACTTGTTCCTATGAGGCATCTTTTGGTGCAACGAATTTAGTAAATTTGACGATCCCAATATGAAAAACAAAATGAATAGATGGATATAGAAATAGAGTTGAGAATTTACGATGCGTTCCTGGATAATTTTGGCACCTCCGACAACGGCATTGCTAGCATGGAGAACGACAGAATCGGCGTAGTTACGGACGGTGCGACTGAGATTGCTATTACCTCCTACTACCACTGCTCTGTTCACCGCTGATCTTACCCACGACGACATTCCCACTAATCACACTTCCTCTGTTTCTCTTTCTATATCTATACAATGTATATAAATACTATCGCATATATAAACTGATCCAGAAACAGATGAATCCGTAATTGCCTAATTCTACAAAGGTAGAAACAGAATTTGGAGCTGCGAGTGAAATTGACAAGGACAGCAATCTGATTTTTGCATGTAAATTATTGTTTCAATGGCGATCCTGGGAGAAGAAGAGGAATGTGAACGTGAACGTGAATAAAGAAATTGTTGGAAGAGAAGAGAAGGAAGAACAAGTCAAGAGGTGAAAGTTGATTGCTTTTGGTGGCATCAACTTCGAATCAGGTGCCTTCAGTTTCGCTTTCGTCTTTTTTTGAATCTGTGCATTTGCTAATTTCCATCTTCCTTCTCTTTGGCGCCACTGGTTTGCGCCGTCTCCTTCGTTTTTTGTTTTTCAATAAGGATTTTGGGTCAAAATACAATCATATTGGGTTGGGCCATTGGGCTCTTTACCAAAGACATTACTTTGACTCCGGTTGTTTTTGTCATAATTACATGTATATAACAAGTAAAGAAATTTCATGTCATATAAGTTTACATACATTTTTAATCTTCTAATACTTTTCACAAGTTATAATTTCATCATTCTATTTTTAATTTGAACAATATTATCTTTTACTTTTCTTAAAGTTGTAATTAGTCTGGCCCATTTATTTATTGTTTAAAAAAATAGAACTTACAAAGTGAATCACAATTTAATTGTTATGAAATTTATATAGTACATGTTTTGCTTATATGACTATAGTTTAAATGTAAAGAGTTCAAAAATAACTCTCAATCACTTAAGTTACAAGTAAGTGGTCACTAAATCCAAAATTAAATTCTAATTATTTTATTTTTACAATAATTTCTTCAATGACCTTCTATTTACAAAATCATTCCATATAAGTGTTTTTTGACTTCTTTGAATATTAGGGCTTGAAAGAGATGAACTATAAGAAAGAAATGAACTACAACAAAGAGAAATAATTCAATTTATGCTCACATATGTGTCCATATTGAAAAAGAATTAATTACAATATTGAAAAAAGATAAAAGATAATATTGTTCAAATTAAAAATAATCGATAAAATTGTAATTTTTGATAAAACTATGACACTAAAAGTATATCTAAATCTTAATAAAATAATATATGATTTTATGATAGTAAAAACAAATAATTTTCTATTATTTTTGTTCACACTCTTTATACATAATAATGAAGAAATAAAATATTTTATATAATATTAATTTTTATAATTATAAAATATAAATACAAAGAAATAAAATTATTTTTAAAATATTTTTTTAATAAACAAATGAAGGTATTCTCACACGTAAGATTCAGATATTCTCATATGTGTAATTCAGAGAAATAATAATAATAATAACAACGAAAGCATGTGAAACTCTTTTCTCCAATTTTTATGAAGTAATATTAAGGGAAGGTAAAACAAAAAAAAAATAATAAAAAAAAAGATAAAACGAAATTAACATATCTTTATAGGACAGTCGTATTCATATATTGTTCTAGGCAGATCACAGATGAATACTTCAAACTACCTTTTTATTTGCATATATGACACTCAAAATCTCTCCTTTTACAATTTTGCATCCAATTAATGTTGTGTCTATTTTAAGTTGGGTTTAAAATCCCATCAACTTACATCATTTCTTTGCTCTTAATTTTTATGACCTAGATGTTGTTACATGAATTAAGATTCTCTTCATTTTTTGTCATATCAAATTTTGTTAGTTTTGACAAGAAAAACACATGCAATTCATTTACATAATAATTAGAATATTTATGTAAAATTTTATAAATAAATTATATATTCATCTTTCTTTCGATTTATTCATAATGGAATTAAGAAAATTCAAATTTTCTTTCAATTATCTTATTTTTTAGAAAAAGTGAGGGTATTTGAGTAATAACGAAACATGTAGATAATTTAGAAGAGAGGCAAAAGTTGAAACAAAAAATTTAAAATATAGGAGTTAAATATTAATTCAAGAAAGGGAAGGATTTGTGTGTAATATGAGCAAATCTAATAGGAAAAAAATAGGTGTGGAAATGTGATTAAGGAACATAGAGTGGGCACGGACCGGCAAAAGTAGGTTGGAATCTTTGCACGAGATTTTTGACCCAAACATATAGTGGGCACAGTCCATAGAATGAATGAAATGATCTCCAAAGCGTCTCCTCCCCCAACAGATTCTTTTCCAATGGACTAAACCAGTTTTCTTTTACACTGCAAATCCAATTGGCACTGACTCCTAAATTTTACTACCTTTATCGTAGTTTAATATTTCACATCATGATTAAATGAATTTTAAATCAAAAACCTAATTTTTTATTAATAAAAATAAATAAATAATAATACCAAAGACAAAAATATTTCCATCAATATCAGCCCACTACCCAATTTTGTGATAAAATCATTAAAATATGAAATTATTGGTCATTCTTTTACAAATTGTTATGATTGATTATAAGTAGCAAGATTTTATAAATATAATTCTTTTACAAAAGTATAATTATTCACATATAAAAGTATAAAGGGTAGTTTGTTACAGTGATAGAATAATTAATTATATAAAATTTATTTTATATTTAGTAACATATTTTGATAATTGATTATATATAATTTATTCTTATTTAGATAATATATAGAAAAAAATAATTTTTTGGTATTAAATTATTGATAAATACAATAAAGAAAGAGAGAGAAAGTTGAGTTTTATTATTATTATTGGAACAAGGATAATGAAAACAAAAGAAAAGAAAAGTGAGATTAACATGAATATAAATTTGAATATTTCCTGTTTTATAACCCTAATGAAACCCATCCTGAATTAGGCCAAACATCAACAGAATATCGATCTAGAGCAGTAAAACACGATGACCAAGTTGTGAAGATCTCGCACATAATCATTTAGGAGGTGATGGCTACCATGGCCTTTCTGATGACTAAATCAGTTTGCCAGGTCATATCCAAAATATGTCATTCTAAAAAAGTGAATGTGTACTTGAGGCCTTTATATAGGCCCAAAGTGCAACCAACTGACTAATGGGATGCGATCGTATGTCGGTCATTGAATGGTTGAAAGGTTCTTGAAATATAATTGTCACCATGTAATGATAGCTATCGCCAGTTGTCAATATTCATATAAACGAGCCATGTAACTAAAGTTAGTTATGACAATTGTTCGGTCACAAGTGAGATGCATGACCAATTTATGCTTCCTACAACTGCTCATCACATGATTGAACTACGTCTTTATGTGATTGCTCTAAAGCTTATCATCTATCACTTGACCCCTTAAAGCTTATAGGGAAACTAGACTAACTATGCTAGTAAACTAACCGACCATAAACCCACACATCTAACGTGAGGCACTTATGTGTCCAAATTAATGGCTCTAGGCTTTTATTACTATTAAATATCTAGTGCATCAAAATGACATTTGAGCTTTCTGAAGCCTCGTTTTACACCCTTCGATACATTAAATGCCTATAATAATGTCAAAATGATAGATATCTACTAGTTGATTTCCACAAACTTCAATCCTGAGCATTTATTGTTCAAGATAAAAGAGTCTCTCCTTTTGTTCCTCACTTTACTTTCTCTCCTTTGAACTCTACTGATGAAAGCACATCTACCTTTTTGCCAAACCATTTGTAATCAATGATTTCATAGAAGCATTGAACTTCTTCAAGGTAAAAGTCCTTATGCTTCCCTTTAGTTTTCACTTTGATTTGATTAGAGTCATGGCTTTTGCATTTAGGTTTTTGAAAATAGTTCTGTTGGAGTTTGATTTTTTAATTTTGGCAGTGAAATTAGGGACTTTTATAATTTTGAACAAGAACAAGAATTATATTCAATTATAATGAATGATCTTGGCAAGAATTAAGTGTTGAATAATTTTTTAGGGCTTGGATGTTAGGTACTTTTTAAATGTTTAAGCAGATGTTTGCTAACGAATAGTTTTTGTTAGTTGTAATGCCCTAATTTGTATGAAGCTATGTATCAACCAATATCTTTGGATTAAAATCTAGAATTATTTTGAACACAGTATGCTATCTTAGAAAATATTCTTGTTTTTGTCTATGTTTGATGGTTTTAAATTTCACAAGCTTTAGGCAAATGGTTTTTCTTTGCATTTTTTGTTGTTATTTTTATTTCTGAATTTTTATTTTAAAAGTATTAGGACATTTACTTTAGTGTTTGTTATGTTGCAGCTCATCAATGAATACTTGTTTCTTATTTTCCTTGTGTTTAGGTATGCTTCAACACTTTTCTTGATTTTTCTATTTTTTTTATCAATGTTTAAGGACTTATCAAAAGAATGCACTACAGTATTACATAATAGGCTTAGAACAACAAGCTCTTCTGAAGATGACCGACCTATTCTCTATCGGTGTTGAATGAGAGAATCATGCAGTTCATTTCAAATTGATCCACCAAGTGATAAGGTAGAAGGAAATCCATTGCCTTTTATTAATTAGATCAAATATTAATAAGTCTTAAACAAGAACAACCACTATGCTCGATGAGGCTAAAATACCAAAAACAGATTGAAATGATGAGAGCATCCTTAACCAACATAAGATCATTTAAGCTTGATCAATAATGCTAGAAGAAATGTCTCATGCAAGCACTTCTTGTTTCCAATCGAACAACATTTAGACCATTTGTTTAGACCATTTCGATGTACCATACTTAAACAACCTCTCATGGATTAACTCACAAGATCAAAATGAGAACGACATTCCCTATCAAACTAATGGATAAGTGAAAAAGATAGATTAGGTCGGTCTAAAATTCCAATCAACTAGGCTTTTTGAATCATGGGCTTTTGTTAAGCAAATAGGAAAACTAAAAGGCTTTCATAAGCCTATTTCATTTGAACGATTGACCATGTCCTTCAAATTGGCTCAAGAGAACAAGCATTATTGTAGTTTTGATACTAGCAAATCTTTCATGTTTTATGGATCCTTCATTGAGTGTATCGGTGTCAAACCTTATTTTACTCCACCTCAACAAGTTGTTTTCTGACTGCTAAATATTATACCCTTAAAACTGATGTACAACAGATGGGATTTCCTTGCATGCTTTGAGTTTATCTATTCAAAGTTAGGTCTAATTACTTCTGTAGAATGCTTCTTTTACTTTTTCAAACATTTTACAAAAAAGAGTGGTAAGAGCAAGGAAACTATTCCGAACAAGACTGGCTTGTGACCAACATCCTTCTAGACTTGGGTCCTTAGAACATCTAGAAAGTTTTAAGTTTGTATCTTATAATTTTGTTGTCTTATTTCTTTATGCTATTTTGCTTTATTGATTGATCAAACTTTTGTATAGGGCCTCTTTTGCAAGGTAAATGCATGTCAGCACTTAACAAGATCGGGAAACTCAACAAATGATTTACTCCCTTCTCCAACAAAAATAAACCTCCAATGATCCATCCTATCAACTAACAAAGTGACCAATCGAGTTCTTAGGAATGATTAGGAGCTTCCAGTGAGGGTTTTTGAAATGCTAGATGAAAGAGAACTTAGTCGTTTGAATAGACATCTCCTAGAAAAAAACAAAAACCACTAGTCTGCTAATCTAAAGGAGAAAACTATTACTAGTTCACAACCTAATAGCTTAAAAGATCCATCTTCTTTAATAGCCCTATCAATTAATAACATAACAAGCAACACAAAGACTCTACTTTCTAAAATTATGAGCTATACCATGCCTCCTTGCCATTAGGGAAAAAAAGTACATCTAAACAGCCTTGAGGGAAAACTTGAAAGTTTTAAAATGCCCTATCTTGATAGTTTCTTTTACAAGATATTAATTATATAGGTTTTGATCACATATAACTTCTTTTTCCCATGGATGTCAATGAGCTGGGCAAAAAGCTTTAGAATCATGGGCTAGTTGGTCTTTCTTAACATATGGTTAACAATCTCTTAGATAAAGCACATATCAACTAATGACTCATAATTAGAAATGTAAATATGAGTAATTTTACATGGTCAATAAAGGGAAGATCAATCAGCCTTTGATCAATTGGCTAAGGAGTTGGATAATTCGAAATTGGTTGTTGTTGTTGAAGCTATGAAAAAAATCAATGGTTGAGAAAGACAAAGCTTTGCAAGAGTCAAATGACAGAGTCAAGTCACTTGAAACTACTACTTTTAATGCTTCCAAAGAAGCTTAAAAGAGTAGATTGGCTTTTGAGAAGATAAAGGTAAACTTTGATGTTGTGAAGTGGGAATGAGATGAATGGAAGAAAAAGACCAAGGATGAGTAGTTAAAATGCCAAGAGCAAGTCAAATAATTGGCAAAAAAAGAAAGAAGACCATTGCTGAAAATCATGTTGTTGAACGAAAGAAATTAGCCATTAAGTTCTTTCATATAGGCTTCATATTGGCGATCGATTAAGTGAAACATTTACACAAAGAACTTGATCTCAATTGAGTGGATCCAGATAAAGATGTCTAGAACTTAGCATTAAAGGACACTGGTCTTAGGGGGGTTAACATGTAGAAGAAAATACAGAGGGTCCTATAGTTGAATAGCTTATGATCCCTTAATTTTGTAATAACATTTTTAGTTTTTAAGGATGTTATTTTGAATACTTTATTGTATTTTGAAATATCTTATTTTGTTTCAAACAATTTGTTTAATGTGATATTATCAATATTTGTGTGTATTTTGCTTGAATTTTTTTTAGCGATATATATATATTTCAATTTTATTCACTCACATGCCATAGTTTTTAGGTGTTTTTGAGGCTTCATTTTATTTTAAACCCATTCTTTTGACTACATTGGTCAGTTTGATATAATGAACCGATGGTTTCCATTATTAGTTAGTCTTTAAGACCCTTTTACCTTACCATAATGGTTGATAATTAATATTGAGCTTTAGGCTTATAGTTTTAGGCAGTGCTTTTACAAACTACTAATAATATATGTATATTTATATCTGATCAGTACTTAAGCCAATGGATTTTTTGAAGTAGTACATTCTAATCTTTGTAAAATTTTGGGCTAATGGCTTTTAATTACATTTTTTGAACTAATGCTTCAAAGTGGCAATAATTTTTAGGTATTTTGCTCTATTTACATCAGTAACTATGGCAAACTTAGGATAAAACAAAACAACTTGTTTTATTAATCCATTATAGGGTAATCAAAAAAATTTCAATGCAAGATTGACCAATGTAGGGGAAAAATCCTCATTTTGGGTTTTCTTAATCTATGATTGGTTGTTCATATCCCTACATCTTTTTTCCTAACCACCGAACATGATATTCTTTTAGATGCATGGCATTCCAAGACTTATGAAGTTTTTTAACATCCATTGTCTTTAAATAGTATACACCATTTCCAAATCATTAATCACACATTAGAGGCTTTCCCAATTTGTTACAAGTTTTCCATATTCTATTTCCTTTCTTGGGCCATCAGCTTTTCACAATACTAAAGACCCTATCTTTAAGACCTTTGATCATACTCACTCATTATGATACTTTGAGAACTTTTGTTTATAGATAGTTGATCAAATATATGCCATTTCATTATCTTCATCGAGTATATCCAAGTTCTCTAAAAGAAGATCATTATTTAGATTCTCATCAAACTTTGCCATTTTATCACTCACTTCCCTAATCTTTATAGGAATAAGGGCTTCACATCTCTCTTGTGGCACTTTGAACTGTTGTTTGATAAGATCAGAGGACACTTGTTAATTCTTCAACCCACAAGTGCTTCAATTGATCCAAACACCTTTTGAATCCCTCTATTAGGACTCGATTTGCTAATTCCACTTGTCTATTTGTTAGGGATGTTTTATAGAAACAAATTTTTGTATCTCAAGGTTCCTTTAAGCCTTGTATGTAGAGATGTAAAACAAGTTTAGGCCTATTGGCTTTGTGGGGTGCCAGTGGATATAGGATAGGTTGGATTTTTATTTTTGTCCTTGTTTTTCAATGCGGGCTAAAAAAGCTTATTCAAATGGGCTTGGACCTGTATGGGTTTTCCTGAACGATCATGACCTACTCAATTTTTTTTTAAATCCTTTCTTTTCAAACAAACTTATACTTATAATATACAAGCCCAGCCTAATGAGCCAATTATCTAAGATAATGCCCATTAAGCATTAGTCAAATACTCATTTAAAAAAAAACTAATAAAACATAAAAAATAAATAAATGAAACTCAAAATAAAAAATAAACTATTGCATGCTTCCCCAACCTCTTCATGGAGTAGGCTAAACTTCTTTTTATATAACCATTTTTGGGTGCAAGCTTAAAAGGGTTGGCTCGTGTGGGCTATGCCCATGTAAACCTAGCCCTTCCATTTTACATTACTACTTCATGATAGGTTAGTCTTTACAATTACTTGATGTGATTAGAAGTAGGGTTTCAACTCCCTAGAAGAGGTTAATAAGGTAAACACCAACTTTTCTAGTTTTTGATATCATAGTTTTGAATTGTGTAAGGCTCGAATTTTTGTTCTCCATCATCCTCTTTAATTAAAACCAAACTTATCACCTCATTGGTTGCTTCTAAATACAAATATAACATTTCCCCATGTTTTGGTCTTGACAAAATGGGTGAAGATGACAAATACTCCTTTACTTGTAATAACGCTTTTTCACAGGCATTATCTTATTTGAACTATTTTGAGTTTTTAGGATTTTGTAAAATGGTAGATATTTATTTGTTGATCTATAACTTTCATGCCATATTTTTTTAAGAGAAGGGTTTTTTTAACATGGACTCTATTCAAAGCTATAAAGGAAATTTTACAAGAAAATAGATTTAGAATTTATTGAGACATGAAACACAATCCGAACATTGAAGCATTGTACTTTTTTAGGTTGGTCAAACTTTTCATGTTCAATATTGCCTAGAATTGGCTAGGTAACCTCTTTTAGTTAATGTGAAACCTAGAAACTTGCTTGTAGTGACCTTAAAGGCGCATTTGTTAGGGTCAATCCTTATCCTATTCTATCTCATTATAATAAATATTTCTTCCATGTTCGTCAAATGACTAAATTAATCGATAGACTTGATTAACATGTCATCCATATACACTTTAAGATAATCGCCAATCTGCTCACAAAAAACTTTGTTCATCATTTACTAGTATATTATTTTGGTGTTTTTCAAACCAAAAGGCATTACCTTATAACAAAGCACACCTTCATCGATAATGAATGCAGTTTTTTCTTAATCTTGTTCCCATATGAGAATTTGATTGTAACCTAAGGAGGCATCACAAATACTCAAGATTATATAGCTGAAGGCTTTGTTGACTAAGTTGTCAATGTTCAGTAAGGGAAATGAGTCCTTGGGATAGGCTTTGTCTAAATATTTAAAATCATCACACATTATCCAATTTTTGTAGGCTTTCTTCACCATCATCATATTCATAAGCTAGGTGGTGTGTGGTATTTCCATAAAATTTGCTTTCAACAACTTGTTAACTTTCTCTTTTATTGCTCTCAACCTTTTAGGGCAATGTCATCTTTTTTTTTTTTTTGTTGGACAAATTTTATTGAAGGATATAAAGTGAGCATATGGCAAGCAATATCCAAATTAATTCCAATTATATCTGCAGTAGTCTATGCAAACACTTTGGAATACCTTTTAAGTATATCAATTAGTGTCAAACAAAATTCAACTGGCAAGCTTTTTCCAATCTTAGCTGACTTACTATCATTCTTTCTAAACAACCCTATTTCTTCAATTTTTGATTCAAGTTTTGGGTTTCATTCTTTGCCATCTTCCCAAGGGTCAATTGATTATGCATTGATTAGTTAACAATTATCTATCTTTTTTTGAGGTAGACCAATCAATTTTGCTCCATCATCTAATAGAATATTCCTTTTAGAATATTCTCCTCTCTCTAAGCTGTTCATGTAACATCTCCCAGCTGTCACCTGATTGGCTTTTATTTGCCCAACACTAGTTGGACTTGGAAATTTCTTGAGTAAGTAGGGAGTTAATGCTATAGCTTTACCTTTACTCAAAGAGGTTTGACTAAAGATAGCATTAGAAGTTGTGTTTGGAGTATTGGTGACAAGGAATTCCACATCCTGATTGGTTACTTAAGGCTATGACCCTAATATGGCTTTTAGTTTAATTGATCCTTCTATTGAGACTTCCTTTCCCAAAAACCCAATTAAGTTACCTTGATATAGTTTCAAATCTGACTTAGGAATGTGAAGAGTAGCTGCCATGTGACCGTACAAAATGTACATTGAGCTCCCTTAATCCAATGAGATCTTTTTTACTAAATAATTATGGACAATGGCTATAATTACCTTCGGGTCATCAAGGTCCTTATAAAAACCAAAAATATAATCTTCTTCCAAAAATGAAATAACAAGTTAAGCATGTGGTTAGGATTTTGGCTTTTTATTTTCTATGGCCATGATCGATCATAGATGTCACTTTCTAGCATTGTTAGTTACTCTTTCTTCTACAAAACCCCCTACTATGACTTTAACTACCATGACAACGTTAAGCTCTTTAACTACCTCTTTTCCTTTGTTGTTTTGCCTTATTTTTGGAGATTTTGAATGAGAGTGAAACTATTCTCGTATAGGTTAATTATTCCATACCTTATATGGTCTTTAATTTCCTAATTGATTAGACTTCTTATACCACTGCAAATCTTCTTTTTGGATTAAGTCTTCAATTCATTTTTAACATTATGCATTTGTTAGTGTTGTGAAACCAGTCTCTATGATACTTGTAGAATTTCTTATTTCCTGATGGATGAGGCTTAAGGTTATTTTCAAGTGGGATGTTGAATAATTCTATAGCCTTTACACCTTTCATTATCTTTTTTTCATGGATGCATTTAGTAGTGTATAAGCATTAAATTTTAGCTTTGGTCTGCATGGCTGGTTTTCTTATTGCTTGTCCTCTCTTGGTCGATCTTTAGGCCTTTTTAGCTTGTCTTTTTACTCACTTAACCTCTTTTGCATTAACAAATTTAGTAGATTATGCTATTAGTTTGGTTAGTGACTTTATAGGCCTTTTAGTTAATGACTTTACTGCCACCCCCTTTTGCAGATCCTTAATCTCTAGGGCTACTTGATTAAACCGACCGAGGTAGCTTTTTAAAGGTTATTTTTTGCCTTGCTTAATATTGATTAGTGACGTATTGGTCTTTTTGTGTACTCTGGACATTGTTGTCAAGAAAGAAAAAATTGTGAAGTTGTGCTCAACAATGAGATAGACATATCTATTTATATTAAAAAATATGTGTATGAAGTAGGGTTATAATAGACCTATGACTCATTGACCTATTTAGACTCATAACTTACCTAACTTATTTACTAACACTCTCATTCTAGCTATAATATTGATATCAGACATGCCCAGCTTGTTACAAATATCATCAACCTCTTTTTCCTGGAAGTACTTTGGTAAATAAATCAACAAGTTGATCCCCAGTTCTAATATGTTTAAGATCAATAACCTTTTCCTATAGTTTCTGTCTAACAAAATGACAATTAATTTCTATATACTTTGTTCACTCATGAAAGTCTAGATTGATAACAATGTGAGTGGGAACTTGATTTTCATACTATAACTACATAGTTTTAGAAGACGCAGCCCCAATTTGATAAAGATAAGAAATCCATACAAACTCAAATGTAATACAAGTCATAGCCTGATATTCAAATTTTGCACCTGACTAAGACACATCGTCTTGTTTCTTATTTTTCTAGGACACAAGGTCTCTACCAATAAACACATAATACCCTAAAGTTGATCTTTGATCTATAGGATATCTTGCCAGTCTACACTAGAAAATCCTAGACTCTATAATGGCCATGATTTTTGTACAAAATTTTCTGCCCATATGCCTTCTTAAGATACTTTAGGATGTGTATGAATGCATTTGAATGAGAGGTTCTTGGAGAATTCATGAACTGACTTGCTATACTTACTGGGAAAGTAATGTTAGGCTTGGTGATAGTAAGGTAGTTTAGTTTTCCCACTAACCATCTATATTGTTATGGGTTTTATAGTAATTATCCATTTTTCAATGCAATCTTAACATTTGGTATCATAAATGTATCACATGGTTAAGCGCTAAGTAAAATTGTTTCATTCAAAATATCAAGAACATATTTTCTTTGTGACAAGAAATTTCTTTCTTATTTTAACCAATCTCAATACCTAAAAAGTACCAAAGTGCTCTTAGGTCTTTAGTTTGAAATTTATCTTGAAGAAAAGCTTTCAATTTTGAAATACCCAAGCATCACTATCGGTAATTATAATATCATCCATATAGACAATTAGAAGAATACAACCCAAATTTGATTGTCTATAGAACACAGAATGATCATGATCACTCTTCTTAATTCCAAATTCCATTATCACATCACTAAATCTTCCAAACTAGGGTCAAGGAGATTGTTTTAATAAATACCAGGACTTTTTAATCAGCACACCTTTCCATACTCCTCTTGAGTTACAAACCCAGGTGGTTGCTCTATATACACCTTCTTTAGTTAATCTCCATGTAAAAAAATATTTTTAACATCAAATTGATAAAGAATCTAGTTTTAAGAAGTAGCAAGAGAGATAAATAAACAAACAGAAATAATTTTAGCAACTAGAGAAGAAGTTTCAAAATAATCTATGCTATAAGTTTGAGCATACCTTTTTGCCACTAAGTATGCTTTTAACCAGGCAACAGAACCATCCATATTAACTTTTACAGTAAACACCCATTTGGTTCTAGTAGGTCACTTGCTATGTGGCAAAGGCATAATATCCCATGTCTAGTTTGCTTCAAAAGCCACCATTTCTTCTTTTATAGCAGCATGCCATCCATCATGAGAAAGTACATCTAAAACTGATTTTGGAACAATATTAGAATCTAATGAGGCAATAAAGGATTGTGAAGAGGCATGTAAGAAAGAATATAATGCAAAGGTGGAGATAGGATAAAGGTGACTACGGGTACCTTTCTGAGTACAATTATGAATATCTTTTCTTTGAGTAATAGGCAAATCAAAATCAGAGGGCACAAAAGGAGGACCTGGTGAGGAAGAAGCTGGTAGGGGAGACAAAGTTGACTGGAGGTCTATAACAAGTATTGCACTTGATGTCTCAGCAGTATTAGAAGGATAAGTTATAGTTGTTATCTACATTCTATGAGAATAAATATAATTAATGGGATGAGGAAGCCAAGTTTTAGTTGAAGAGACCTAAGAATCTTAAGGAGTGTAATACACAAGAAAATGTTCGTCAACAGATGTAGACTTTGATATTGAGTAAGGAGAATTAGAAAATCCAAAAAATGAAGTAAATTCAAATAAAGTAACATTAAAAGATACAAAATAATGACCTAATTTAGAAGAGTAACATCGATACCCTCTTTGAGTTTAAGAGTATCCAAAAAAAATACATTTCAAAGACTAGGGATCTAATTTAGAAACTTAAGGACGATGATCTTAAACAAAATATATACAACAAAAAGTATGAGAAATGGGAGGAAACAATGATTGAGAAGGAAACAAAAAGGAATAAGTTATGTAACCATCAAGAATTAAAGATGACATGCAATTAATCAAGAAACAGATAGTAGATACTACATTTGCCTAGCATACCTTGGGCACTTTCATTTGAAACAAACAAGCATAAGTAACCTCTATTAAGTGATGCTTTTTCTTTCAATTACTCCATTTTGTTATGAAGTGACTGCATAAGATGATTGATGAATTATATCACGTTATGACAAATATGAAGAAAAATGTGCTAAAAATATTTTTTAGCATTATCACTTTGCAAGTTATCTATAGATATTTGAAATTAATTTTTAATTTCAATAAAGGTACAAAAGATAGTAAATAATTTTGATCAACTTTCTATTAAATAAAGCTAAGTAACTCTTGAATAATCATCAACAAAAGTAATAAAGTAATAATAACCAAATTTCAAAGTTACTAGACAAAGACCATAGACATCTAAATGAACTAACTCAAAAGGGGATGCAACTTATTTATTGACTCGAGGAACATAAAATTGATAATGTTGTTTGGTAAACTAACTTAACTTATAATCTAAATTAGAAATAAAACTCAAACTAGGACACAACTTTTATAACGTTAAGCAGGGATGACCTAAATGACAATGTAACTAATGTGGAGTGAGGGTAGTAGCAATAAAAATTGGTTGAGGAACTTTTTCATTGAGTACATGCAACCCACCAAATTTATATCCCTTACTAAAAATCTTCTTCATCAAGATCCTAAAAACATAATAACCAAGAAAAAAGAAAATACTACAATTATACGTGCATGTTAATTGAGTGATGAAAAGCAAATTAAATGGAAAACATTGGACAAAAAATATTAGGTACAACATTTACTGTACCACTTCTAACAACAAAAGCAATAGACCCATTTGCTAAAGTGACATGAGGGGTAGAGGAGTTTTGAAAAGAAGACAAGCTACTTATATTTCCTATCATATGATTAATAACCATTGAATCAATAAGCATCTAGTATTAGAACTAGAAAGACATGCAATAGGATTACCTATCTAAACCATAGTAGTAGTGGATTGGATGGGTGATGAATGCTAAGAGGCCTAGAATTGAGTGTATTAAGCATACTCATATTGAGATATGGTTATGCCTCAAATAGGCTTAGGTTCTTGTGCAAGAGTACTAGTGGTAGTATATGCAAACCAAGATGGTGGTGTATTTCTCCCAATCAATTTGGGACAATTTCTTTTTGATATGATCAAGCTTTTTATAATAATGACATATGTTAGTGTTATTAGAATCACACCCCCTTCTTCTTCCTCCTCTAGTACTATCACAACCCCTTTAAATACCAGATCCAATCAAAGTAGATGACACACTCAAAATTGTAGAATGAGAAGGCACATTGACATTTTATAGAATATGATGGAAAATATTTACTCATGTAAGTGGTTTAAAACTAGTCAGAATCTATTGACAAGCAGTGTTAAGCTTAGGGGGTAGAGCCAATAGAAAATACTGAGCTTCCAATTGTTCTCATTAAGTACACATCGTTTCAATGTCAGTGGTGACAGGAAGAAGAGCATTCCACTATTCAAAAAGATAATTAACATCAGAATAAATTTATGAGATATTTTTATCTTTTTCATTGGGTTGAAATAGAGATATATATAAGTTATATATTTGATACAGATTATCCTTTCTTGAGTAGAGTGTTCTAAGAAATGTCTATAGTTTCTTGATTGTTTTGCAATGAATAGTGTTATTATTGACTCTACTTGCCAAGGTATTAAACAAAAGGCTAAACATATGTTATTCTTCCATGATCCATTTATCTTTTGTACTACTTGTAGGAGGATTTGAAGTGAGATTATTTGATCTACCAATACCACCAAAGAAATACTTAACAACTTTTTTCCATGAAAGATATTGTTTGCCTTCAATTTCCAATTTTTGGTTAGTAATTTACCAGAGGTTGGGATCAAATCTCAGAAGAACGTTTTAATCTTTGGTTTTCCTTCATCCCTAGAAATCAAATCTTTAGTATTGGCAGTAAAATCAGAGGTTGAAGCATCCATGATAAAGACTTGTACCATAAATCATTAAAAAATTACCTAGAAAATACCAAAAAAACTAAAAAAATCACATATGTAGTAAACAAACTGCAAAATCACCCACACAAAAAGGTTTAGAATTTGTCAAAGGTGTTGTTGTCAGAAGGATGCTGCCGAAAACAATGCCATGCATTACTGATCTTCTCTATGTGTAGGCATCACATGCCACCCAGAATAAGGTGTGTGTAGTGCACACCCTGCCTAGAGCCATTCTCTAATCACCAATCTACCATTCGATCAACCTGGTTCTGCCACCCACCACCTCAAGCACATTGAACTCTTTTGGACGAAAATGTTTTCACTAAAAGTCGATGACTACTAGTCACTAAGAAATTTGTATCTAGATGTTGGATACTTTTCGCCAAACATGTAATCTAAGATTTTCATTGAATTGAAATTATCATGTCATGACCCATGGCATCAACAAAGAGGAAAGAAAGAATGAGGATGAGGAGAAGAATGTTAAGTTTTGTTGATTAGGCTAAAGTAAAGAGAGAAGATATCTAGGATTTTTTTTAAGAGAGAAGGAATTGTGAAGCCATGCTCACAATGAGGCACATATATCTATTTATATTGAAAAATACATGCATGAATTAGGGTTATAATAGGCCAACAACTCATTGACTTGTTTAGGCTCATAATTTACCTAACCTATTTATTAATAGTTGCAAAGTAGGATAGAAATTGATCAGCCAACTCTTTAAACCTTTTTGTTGAATTGGGTCCTAGACCTATAAACCAATGAAGTCTAGCTCTCTTTAATGTTGTAGAGAATGCTCTACACATAGTGGCATTAAGTGTGCTGGATAGTAGTATTACAGCGTGAAAGGCCTTTATGTGTTCTTAAAGGTCGGTAGTGTCATTATATGACTCCAGGTTCGTTTGGGCTTTGAAATTTTGTGGGACTGGAATATTCATTATTTCTTGAGTGAATGGATGATTTTCATTCGTGTTGTCTTCTTGATGATTAATGACATTTGGTTCTATTGACTGATCAATCCTCCACTGCCATGTTCACTTTCTATGATAATCTGATACCTAGGAATCCTTATTCTCAAATTTCAAAGTGCAGTTGCGAAATGGCCTTCTGTTAAGAGGATTGTGCTTGTAATATTCATTTTGGTGGTGCAACTGTCATTGTTGATCTATATTTTGTTGAAATTTGTTCCTTATGAACTCTAGCTCTTCTTGAAGTTGTTAATTTTCATGATGGAGCATTTCATGTTCAAATGTCCCTCTTTGTGCTCTACATGCAGAGGAGTCCTTGAAAGATTGTGGTGATTAACCAATTGTCTTTTCCTAATGTTGGACCATGGAATTGACGATTGGTATTGTAATCATTGCATCTTACAGCAATAGCTTGCAAAAATTTGGTATTGTAAGAAAGTTAATAAGGGATAGAAAATTTTTTAAGAGGATCCTAAGTCTTTATTTTTACTTATGATTATTTTTATTAATTTTGGATTTAACAAACTATACTTTCAAATATTAGCCACCGTGTTTATTGGTAAGTGAACAAAATGAAAATTCATGTAGATAGAAGACTATGGTAGACCAAAAGATATTAAATGTTAAAAAAAATCATCAGAAATTGTCAAAAAAAAAAAAATCATGAAGGATCACTAGAAATTGTAAGAGATCTCAACAATTTCAGGTGACTGTTGAAAGTCTTCCAATTATAATTATTTTAGAACAATATTTTAAATGAAAGATTATAAATCATAATAGATTACAAAACTAATTATGAAAGGAAAAAGTATCACAAATTTATATGTAACACATATAATGATGATAACATGATCAAGGTCTATGAAAATATGAGAAAAAGTAGTAAACTTAGACCACAAACAACACCATTTAATGAAACTCATCCTAAACTTGACTAAAGACCAATAGAATAGTGATGGAATGTGATAATCCTGGTGTGAAGACTCCACACACAAGGATTTAGGTGACAATGACCATCAAGGCCTCTTTGATGACTAAATCAGTTTGCCTAACCATATCCAAAATATAAGTCATTCTAAAAGAAGAATGCGTACCTAAGGACTTTATATATGCCTGAAGCATGACAGACTAATCAATGGAATATGACTATATGTCAACCATTAAATAGTCGGAAGGTTTTGAAAATACAGTTCACTAGCTAATGATAGCTATTATCGACTATCAAGACACACTACGTAGTTGAAATTAGTTATGACAACTGCCTGGTCACATGCGAGATGCATGACTAACTTGTGCTTCCATCAACCGCTCATTGCATGACCTAGTCATGCCTCTCACGTGACTACTCCAGAGTTTATCATTTATTAAATTTCAATTAAAATATAAACTACCTAAAATAACTTTTTGTTTAATCGAAATTATTTTCTATAATTATTAAAAAGTTTTTAAAAAATGTAATCAAACATCTTTCAAAAATGCTATAATCAATTTTTTAATCTATAATTGATTATTGAGAATCAAAATCGCTATACCAAACAAGCATTTAAGCAATTGGTTAAGCTATATGTTATTATTCCTTGATCATCAATAAAAAAAATATACAAGGTGTGATGAAATGTGTAAATCAAATGTTCTACAATTATTCTTATCAAAAGAAAAAATGTTCTACAATTATGTTGATTCTGGTGGATTACAATAATAAAACAAAAGAGCTGATGAAGATCAAAAAATAAAAAGGAGAGGAAAGGCTTGACCATCACAGTGAACTATATTATGCATGAAGGTGGCTATGCCAGAAGTATTAACTTCACCAACCACTCTAAAAAGCACCAATTATGGCAAGATGGCTCATGTAAGAGTGATGCTTTCTCTGGTGTTTTTGGCTAGTATCTTGGACGCTTCCTTACCAATTCATCCTTATCGAATCAACACCTTAAGCAATGCACTAATCAATATCTGGTAATGGCATCTTCCAAAAATTCCATGAATTAAAATCCTCCTGCAATGGTTGATTATCAAAAATCCAATTCGTTAAACATAAAGCAAACTTGGAATTAGCTAGTCTCCTTGTGTTTCAAACTTAATTTCTAAGAGTATTACTACTTATGAACTTGTGAAGGATAATGCAAAGAGATTATGTGTACAAATAACGTTTTTCTTTTCACCTGTTCAACTAAAGAAGTAGGCGGAAACATGTCGTTGACAAGGGTATGCAACGACGTATATGACTTCACATCAATGCGATGACTACTTATAGCCACCTCACCCTGTCGGTGTTTATAGGAAATTTAGTTAGCATTGAGGGGAGAAACAAAGAAAAGACCAACAGTTAGAAATGGCAGTCCAGGATGCTCACTTTAGGGTTAATAATGAATATTTTTCCCTTTGGAATTCCAATCTTCCGGTAACTAAGCTCATCTGTGTCTCTATTGCCAAAGCCCGCATAGAATGGATTGTAATCAGAAGGGAAAAGATTCTTGATATCCTGCAAAACAAGATTTTCAGAAGGATAGAAATATGAGAGGATGCCTGTGAATGTTCTCCAAAGGTCAATCTCATGATAAGGTCTTCTCTTTCGTAGTTACCTCTAAGCATGCAATCTTGAACTCATGAGGTGCTCTTCTTATAACTTCCAGCCGTGAACCAGTCAAACAAATAATAATAAGTCATGAATGGACAAAGGAATAATTTGATAGAAATAGCAGGCGACAATAAAACATATAAGCATGTAAATAATGCATTATAGTAATATGTCAGTAAGGATCCATGGCTTTACGACAAATTATGAAGGTTTTTAATAGTGTTTGTCACAAGGAGCGATGAACCAAAGAAAGTCTAGTACTCGTGCGAATAATATCATACATTAATACATAATTAAAGGCCCAAGATAAGTTGTTACCCCATCTGATCAGAGCGATTAACGATGAAATGAAAAAATATCATCAAGTTCATCAGCCTTAGGAACTGTTGACATTCATGCAATTCCTCCACTAAAATGCCCTCCAGTCATGATAGTTACAATGATTATCTTTTCTATATTTTTCTCTCTCCTTAAGTTTGCTCAGTTTCTTTTACTCTGATAACATCAAAAGCAGTATACAAGTCTTTATGAACATAGAGTCATCAAACAAATCACAAGGGCCTCATTCACATCATACAGCTAACAACTTAAACTACTTATAGTATCAAACGCAACCTGATGTTCCACTTGAAGTGTCTCACCTTCTCGGAAAAGGGAAGGAAATAATCCATCAGGTGAAATAACAATGGGTCCTTTTGGTAAAGCTTTCCCATCCTGCAAGCAATGTGTAAATTCAGATAAGGCAGTGAGATGCCATACTGTGAGACAAAAAAATCACCAACTCTGCCAATACATAGAAAAATTCATTCTCTCTCACACACATGCGGAAGAACAATGAAAAAATGACAATCAGCCAAAGAGGCAAATAGACAATTAAGAAAACTTCTTCCTTATGGATGTTGAATAAGGATAGACATTCCTCTACAAGACTTGTAGGTTAACTGAAGTTGATGGTAGCATACTGCATATGCAACAATCTTAAGTTTTTACATTAATCTTAATCATAAGAAAACCTCATTAAATTGGCTTCTAACCTGCAACTTCTTCACATTTTCACAAGCATAGACAAATTCTAATATCGAAAGAAGTTGGCAATGAGAACAGAATTTCAGGTTTGCTAATACCTGTTTCAGGTTAAGCAAAAAGTTTCTGGTTAGATATGCCTGGACAATCGCACGGGCACTCAGAAACAATAGCTGGTACCCATTTTCCTGACATAAAAAGTAGGATTTAACATTAGATAACCACATATGCAACAAGCAATACGAGTCTGCAATTCGTCCCTTGTTGCAAATAAAATAAAAGAATTATATGAATTCTCTCAGTACCCAAATTTTCTTTCCTGTTTCCCTATGAAAAATGTCAAATCTCAAACCCAAACCTCTTATTTTGGACATCAAGTATACAACTAAGAGACAATTTGTGTGAGAAGTTGTAGAAGCATGATGAACTAGCAGCAAGAAGACAATTGAAAATCTGATCGCACATCCACTAGACAAAAAGAAAACATGCTTCTTCTAAAGAAAAGGCCTTGCAAGGTCTGTTGCCATGGACCTCATCAAAATTTGGCCTTTACAATCCAACTCCAGCCAATTAAATAGAAGTTTTGAGACAAGTATATATAGGAAATATATATACCTTGATGGCAGAGAAAAGCCTAGCCACTCCAGATTGTGCCCAGTCTCTGCCAACTAAAGGCATGAACTGCCCCAAAACATCAGATCTGAAAAACAAAATTAGTGTTAACAGTTACACAATAGTGAAACCCTGCCTTCTATTCCCTCTCTAGCTTTCTCTTTTTTCAGTGCAGCTCCATTAAGCCAAGTCTATCTAGTCATAGCAGCAAATGCTATCACAGGGAGCATTTTACTGGTGTCTACATACAAGACCGATAAATTTGATATTACTAAATGCTTGCTGCTAAAAACCACCAAGGGTTGTAGTTGATCAGATAGGATACACCACAAAAATATAGAAGGCCATTTTATTAAAAAAACAAAACGATATGAGCTTGGGACAGATGCTCAAGATAAGCCAGATCTAATAGTTTCCTGCTAGGAAGTGATAGTTGAAGGACAAATTAGGTTTCTAGTAAGCTCATCGCTGACACTGACAGTATTAACTACTCTGATAAAGACAACCGTTGTCATTAATTTTTCTTAAGGGTTTTTTCATTCACTGCCCCTGCGAGTGCAACTCACTAATATAGAACATAAGAGATGAAGATGCTTCACATTAAACACTTTGATATTGGCACAATAAAATAGGTGGACCAGAAGAGGAGAAAAAGTGGCAACCACAATATATATGCGAAACATTAATATCAAACCCCCACTAGTCATTTAAACACAGTTGATGGCTTCCTTATAGCCTGCTCATGACATAACAGACTCAAATTTCAAACCAAAATCTGCTTCAAATTTCATATCTCCTGCAATGTTGTAACAAGTTCAACAGCTTTTATATATACCAAATTTAGCATGATACGTGCGTATTGGGATTTTTATCATATATAGATGTGTCCCATTAGGTGGAGAAGAGAGAGAGAGAGAGTAAACAAGAATTGCAGTGGATTATCATAAATGTCAAGATTAAATCATAGTAAATAGTCTAAGACACATGATCAGAAGCCTTACTTCGTAATAGTTCCATCAACATCTGAAATTACAATTCTTGCATTCCACTTCCATAAGTATATATGAGCATCAACCTGTTAAATCATAAATGGAATTAAAATTTCATACTCAAATAAAGAAAAACCAGACCATTTAGTTTACTTTCAAAGGGAACTTAGTTTATGAATACCAAACCTGTTGTGCTCCAAGAACTCTGGTTGAGAAATTGAAGATTATAAAATTTTGACCTTCTTTCAGATTCAAAGATGCTATCTGCTCATTAGTGGGAACATTTGTCCTTATAAATTGCTTGCGAGGAGATCCATGGCTGCTGGATGTTGGAGTTGGCTCTACAACAGAATTCTGCGAAACAGACTCAGAATCTACAAACACATCCTCATTCGGCACGTTGCTACTAGTGTGCTCAATTGTTTTGACTTTCCGGAAAGGAATAGGCCAGAGTCTCCACCGGCGACCAGACCAAGCGGAACCAGAATCACCATTCCTTGACTTCAGTGCATCATCCTGTTCCACATGAATTTTATCTTTGGGCTCAATAGGTAATTTTTAACCAAATGAAGTCATTGCAAGAAAAAGAGGAGCAGCCTTTTCCGATGGAAAGTAACTCTAAATAATGAGATTTTCATTCTTAATTATGGATGGTGCAGAAGTTTAAATACCTCTGCAGACCTTTGATGTGCTTCAAATGCTTTAGCAGCAGCAACCAAACCCATACCCCCTTTAAGTTCATGACCACAGAGTGACATCTCAACTCCTGCAAATTATAAGATGAAGGAAAGTGAATATATTCTACAACGGAATGAATAATAATAATAATATTAAGGTAATGGTTCAAGAATAACATTTGCTAGACAGGTCCTACCCTAACCTGAATGACTTTTGTCCCATTCATTGGTAGTTTCTGGTTGAGATTCCACTATCTCACCCTTGTTACAATCATCTTCAATTGTAGGATTTTGTTGACTATCATCCACCCCTTCAATTGACGCTGTCTTGCTAATATGTTCCCCATTCAATTCAGTATCACTAGAGACAGAGGGAAAGCCAGAATTGGTGTCAACCAAACCAGATGCATTTTTCTCAAACTCATGAATTTCCATTTCTGAATTTGAAATTTCATTGCTCTCAGGAAAAGAGCCACAAGAGGAAGGTAACTCATCAATCTTAGATTGCAGGATGCTCTGATGTTCATTTTCATCAACCACTGCAAAATTTGCATTAGATTCCTCTGCCAAATTCTGAAACTCCATGCTAGCATTTCCTACCTTCTGAGCAAATTCTTGTAGCTCCAAACAGCTTTGAAAAACAGCCTTCTTCTTGATACCAACTGCTAGCTCATCTGAAACGTTTGGCATATGAGGATCTTCTTGATTTTCAGTTATCAAGGTTTCATCGCAAGTATGTTCACCCTCTCCTTGACAAACTTCATGCTGGATTTTAGAAACATTATTATCTACACCGGTGCGGCAATGGTTACTGGGTGAAACACCAGATGTTGAAGCATCTAGATTACTTATGTAATTGGCCGCCCAAGCGTTTTCCTCGGAACAAAACTCATTGTCTTCAGAGAACCCAGTTCCTTCACCTGGCCCCAGATGAAATTGAGGAGTTCCTAACTCTACATCATCTGTACTCTGCTCTGATTCTGAGATAGGGGCCGTCAAAATGTGACCATCCACACTCACCAATACCATCTCTGGATGAGAACCCGGGGAGTCCACAAAATTTTCTCCATCCAGATTCTCATATCGACCAGACCCATATTCTGACAATTCAATGGCACATTCGAAAGAAGATTGATCCTCTTCAAATTCATAATATCTCCGATCAACATCAGATTCTGCCCTTTGAAAGCGGGGCAAATCTGATGATTCACAATTGTCTTTCAACTGAAGCACCCCTGAATCAGAGACGCTATGATCAAGTCTATGACCATGAATATCATCAATATTCAGTTTACTATTATTTTTATTATCAATTCCAATACCATTTTCCTTTAGACTTAATCCAGAATTATTCAAATCTTCCTTTTTATCATCCACCTCCTTCACAAAATAAGCCTCCCCTGCATTGTCAAGATACATATGGAAGTTTGCTTCAACTCCATTAACATTAATTCTGACAATCTTCTCAGTACCTTTAAGAACTCCCTGAAATTTACCAAATCGAACATACCATGGCGTGCTTCGAAATGTCCCGTCTTGCTGCTGAACAACAATCACATCAACAGCCCCACCAAATGGGTGAAATGGGGTAGCAACTGAGTAGACACCTTGGGTAATCAAGCTCCCAACTTTGCCCACCACATTCATTTTTGCCAGTTTCCAACGAACCCCTTTAAGGTTTGGAGACCAAAAACAACCTTAAAGCTTAAGCTTTGTTTTTTTATCAAGACAATTCCAACCATGTAACATTAGTTTTTCCTCCAATTAAATTGGTGCCAGATATCTGGGTTTCCGGGTTTCTATCCCTGGTTAAGTCTCTTGTTCAAAAAACTGCACGGCATCCGATCAAGGGGAAATAAACAAAAAAACATAAAGGATTTAATAGATGGAAATAAATTACATTTTAGGTAATTAACTAAAACAAACTCAATTTCAAGTGAATTAAAATATCAGTTCCCATATGCAGTAGGCATATTTCGACCTTTCGCTTGACTCCCGCATTTAACAAATTCAAAAACGCCAACTTTCTCAGATTATTAAAATTCGGTGCTTGAAAATCTTAGATAACAAACTTGTCTTAAAAACAAAAGAAGAAAAACCATCGAAAATCCTTGGTCGAAGATTAGAATCAATATAGAAGGAGAAATCAATAAAGACGGTGAGACTTACAGATTTAGAACACCAATCTGTTAGCACAAAATAATTTGATGTTGTGCATATCCCTGTCTCTATAATGATGTTTTCTTAAAATTCTAGAACTACCTTGAATGTTGTCATGCTCTGTTGTCGTCAAAATTTGGTGGACTCATCGGAGGATTCATTGTTTGCATATAACAGGGAAAGGAAAAACCGGAATCAAAACTATGTCTTTCAGCATTAAATAGGTATTCCTAGAGTGGGATTCTTCAAATACTCCCAGTTTTCCAGATTATTACAACAAAAACTAATTCCAGATGTCGTGTAAATCATACACGGTACGCGGTTTTTATGGTCAATTCGGATTAGTTTCCATGCTGTGGGCTGGATTTAAAAGGTGGGAACAATGACCACCTCGTAGGCTCTTTGTTCTTGTCCTCCAAGTGAATAATACTTTTTCTTTCCCCTTTTGATCGCCAAAGTATACTTGAAATATAATTAGTAATTGACAATCCTATCTGAAAAACCAAATTGCCCACTGGTGGCTATTCTCTTCTCCCTAATTTGTTCCCAGTTTATTATACTTTTCTTCCCCAGGCTTTGCCATTTATTTCGAATTAATTGAAACAAAAAGACTCGATTTCGTGTCTTAGTTACAAAATCAATGAAATGTTAGATTTGACTCAATTTCATCTAAAATTTGAATAATTTATTTTGCATAATGCAAAATTTATTTAAGGTTAAAATTTTCTATTACTTCTTACAATATTTAATTTTTAATTAAATTATTATAGTTAAAAAACTTAGAATTAGATCTTATATTTTTTATTTTTAATTGGGTATCTTTTATTATCTTTGTATTAAATTTTGTCAAAAATTAAGATACATGATCAATAATATATTTATAATTTATGAACTAATAGCATATGATTTCAAATTTTTTTGTAAAAAAAAAATAATTTCATGAAACGTCATATTTTCTATTCATAATTTACCACTTAAAATAATGTAAATGCAAATGGTATATAACATTTTTATCAACAATCATTTAGTTACATCAACAAAGCATTATTTACATGTATCAATTACTAATAATATTTAACTAAAAAATAACAAAAATATATGAAAAATAAATATAAGAATGCAATCCAAAACTTTTAAACTATAATGATTTACTTAAACATTGAATTAGACTATAACGGAGTGGTTTGAACTTTATTTAAGGTTAAATTAAGGTTTTCTTCCTTGTATTTTACTTTAATTTGTAATTTTTTCTTTACAATTTTTTTTCTTGTAATTAGATCCCTAGAGTTTTACTTCATTTGCAATTAACCCTATATTATAGTTAATTTATATATTTTCATAAGAAATTGTCCAATAAGATAAATGTTTGTTGATTTGTACAATTATACCATAATATAGAAATGAAGAAAGTAGAACCATAATCACAAAAATTATTAAGAGAATTAAGAATCATAATTTCAAATGTATGTATTTTCTATTATTGTGGATTTGATTCTATTGTATTTATCAAAATATTTCCTTCAAATTATAACAATTTGTCATTTCAATTAATAACTCTTTATTGATATATCACAAAATAATTATATAAGTCGATAAATAGTAGTCATGTCGAATAATTGTAGATGAAAATCTCCAAATTAATATGCATAGGGAGCTAATTACAAATAAAAATAAATTGTAAAATCTAAAGGATGTACATATGTTTTGAAGGTCGTAAGAAAGTTATTGTAGACCTTTGATTGGATTAGATGGATGTTTCTTGAAAGGGAAACATGGTAAGAAACTCCTAGTAGCCATTGGAAAATATGCAAACAATCAAGTACTGCCAATTGCATTTGTAATTGTATAATCTAAAAATGTAGATTCTTGGGAGTGGTTTATGGACAAGTTCATTTAAGACATTGGCCCTGTCGCAGAGCATGGATGGTCTTTATATTAGACCAACAGAAAGTATAATTGATTTATTTTTGTTTCCATTTTGTACTTTTATAGCTGAGTTGTAATAAAATGCATTTTTTGACAGCCAAACTATTAGGAAACAATTCTAGTTAATTTGATAAAGTTAGGAATAGCATTTTTTGTCTTGATTTTATAAACAATTCTACTTTTTAATTTTTGTTTGCAAGGATTGGAAAAGACAATTTCCAGACTTCATGAAGGTGTGGAACACAGACTTTGTGTATTTGTGTGAATTTCATATGGATGAATTGAAAAATATTATATGGGAGGCTGCTAGAGTTATAACTACTGCATAATTTGAAGGTTCCATGAAGAAGATGAAAAGTTTAATGAGAATGCCAGGAAGTATATAATGCAACTCCGTCCATCAAAGTGGAGCAGATTTGCATATTCTACTTACAGTAGGTGTCACTTAGAAGTGAATAATATGTGTGAAGCTTTCAACAAAATAATCCTTGAATATAGAGATAAGCTTATCATACAATTAGTATAGTCACAAAGTGTGGCAAAAAAACACAGATGAACAAATGCTTAGTGAATGTAGAGGATATACTTAGGTTTATTTGGAAGCCATTAGAATTGGTATATCTTAGGATTTCAAAATTTGCAACTGAAATTGCTCAATGAAATATTTTGAAATGCTCACTAAAATTGCAACTTATTTTGGTAAAAATATATCAATAAAGTTTCAGAATTTGTAGTTAATTTTGTTTTAGTTTTATGTTCACTTGCATTATACATATATAATGTTATGAGATGGAAGATATGCAATTAGTGGATTTATAGTAATGAATATCCCTAAGAAAAAGATGAAAACTTACTAGATTTATAATGTTATGAGATTGCAATTAACAATGTCTTAAAAGCATTATTCATTCCTTAAATTATTCCAAAAAGGGCACAAGAAAACTAGTATGAGCACACTGCAAAAACATCCTTGAGAAAAAAGATGAAAACTTACAACTGATATAGAAAAAAGTATTATTCATTCATTTAACTAATACAGAAAGATAATAAGAAAGCTAGCATAAGCACACTATATTTATCAACATGTACACAATTCTGTGTTTTGAGATGTGCAGGAATGTCAGTGCAAAATTCTGTGATACAGAATATGTAGGTATGTAGGTGCACAGTCTTCATATCTTGAAATTTGTTTCCATTTTTTCTAGTGGTTATTGCTTAGATCATGGCTGATTATGGTATGCCCTGTTACTAGAGTATCTTGTCTACATAAGTAAAGTATCTGTAAAAATATGCATAATTAATGTCCCTATTCTTAGTGCTCATTGCTTAGCCATTATCTATATGGAATTTCATTTTCTTTTTTACTTTCTTATGCTAATTTTAAATACTCAGTTATTTTAAATTATTTTATGGAATTTTTATAGGTTTTGGGTTGCACTTTGGCAGTATGATTTTATTTGGATCATTTTATGTTATAGTTATGCTCTTTGGAGTATTATGCTTTTACAAAATAAATCAATTACAAACTTTTTTTCATTGCAAAAGCCATTTTTTGCATTGTAGAATGGCATTTTTTTCCCTTCATAAATGCTCTGGCTTTTTACAAATAGAGCACCGCAAAATCCCAGCCAAAACATCCAACTACCCATAAACCTATGGTAGCCAACAAGCAAAAATCACATACCTACTTCAGAGTTTTCAACAACAAAAACATGAGAATTAAAACCATGACATCAATAGACCCTAATGCAACCTAATACAACTTCTCCCCATGTTGCAACACATCAATCCTTCGACCACATTCTTTTCACGATCTATAACCTAACGGTCATGCCAAGCAAAAAAAATTATAGCCATTCTTACCCCTGTAGCATTCATAAAATTAGCGACATGGATTCTGCTCTATCCAGGAAGTGAACAAGTTGGCCTTCTTACCATAGTTGCATACCTTCTGACCTTTATCTCTCCAACTTCACACTTCACATGCTTTCCTTTTTCTACCCATTGCAATACACGTTTCTTGGCTTCAATCTCCATAAGTGAAATTAGCCCTAGCTCATTGAAGAAAAAGATGAAATAGAAGGAATGAAGGTTTTACCTAGAAATAGGCTCAGCTTATTTGCCATTTTGAGAGCCAATGTGGGGGCCAGTGTGGATGGCTAATTGCCACTTGGGCTTCTCTGTTTGGCATTAGATAGAAGTTAGCCAAATGGACTTGATTTGGTCTAATTTCATTTTCCAGAGGACCAAAATTAAATATTATTTTTAAAGGGACCAAATGCACCTAATTTCAATTTTAGGGGGGACTAAAATTGTAATTAAGCCTAACCTAAATACATGACTGAAAACCATGTCATTTACAAAATACTAGGCTTGAACATTAACAAGTATGGTAAATACTTGTAAATTTAGCACTTGCACAAAATAAAAGCAATATTGTTGATGAAATTAAAGTCATGTTTAATATTGCATTGATTTTATAAAATGCATAATTAAATTAACAAAATTAATGCACTGCTTGGTATGCCTTAGTTTCATCTAAAATTTGAATGATTTATCTTGCATGATGCAATTTAATGTGTCAACATCTTTAAGGATAAGGCATATTTAATATATTATTATCTTATTATTTATGATTAAAAAAAGATCATAATGATGTATTACCCCAAAAGTTCTAAACACATAGCAAAAATGTTGTTTACAAAATACTAGTCATATATCTCAACATTGATACAAAGCTCATTGAGTAGAATCGTCCCATTTAATATTATCCTTGTGAAAGAAAGAATGGTATTCATAATTAGAGAAGTCAGTGGTTACTGTAGTACTAGTAGGTAGTTACTATAGTGGAGGTTAAACATCAAACCCATAGGTTAAGTTGTGTGTTGGTTAGGTTTCAGAGCCATATTAGTCAACTATTTGTGAAGTCTGGGTCGAGCCATGTTAGGTGGTCCGATGGTATTGAGTGATCTCAGACAATTTATTTAGAAAGTTTGGAAGTAAACCAAACTTATAATTATTAACAATTATTCTTGGTAGCAATGGCTTATCTAATTAGGAAATTGTCCTCTAAATCTAATGATCTAATACCTTCAACCTTTAATCAAAACTTTAGTGTAGAAAATATTAATCAAGACGTAATTAATAGTCAAAGGATAGTTATTTCTAAAATATAGCAAAAATTACGTAACTGAAGCATACCTAAAGTACTAACTGAACAAATTTATAAAATAGATACTTTTGATTTTTTCCAAGATTATCTAATCAAAACTTGTGAACAAAATTTAAGTACCCATAAAAATTACGACTCAATACCCTTTCTTTCAAACGAACTTGTCAAAAAACATAGGAAACATTATAACTATTCACATATATGACTTATATAAGTAGCTACAAAACCACTCCATAGGTTAGAAATAGACACTCCAATATTAATAGTATTAAGAGATTCTAGAGAAATAACTTTAAAAAATTTGATATTATCTTGCTTATAGTCAAATCTTTAGAATGGTCTAATTTATTTTAATTATTTTATAAATTATATTGTAGCTTTAAGCAACCTAAATATAGAGAAATTTTTAACTTTACTTGTCAAAATTGAAGATGAAATTTGAATAAAAGGTGCAAACATATAGATATAATTTATAGAATTCATTATAAGATTATGAAAACTAACATTAATAATTTAAGAGTCTTTCCAAGTGGTGAAATTGTGTTGATGGAAACAAATACAAAAAATTCCTTAATCAGTACTCTAAAGCCTAAAAAACATATTAAATTTTCTTTTTAAATGAATGAAAATTACTAGAATTAATGCCTTCAAAATATGAAAGTAGTTTAACAGTTAATCAAATAATTGAAGAACCCTCAAGAGATGTAACTTTAAGATTTATAAATAAATTTTCAAGATCCATAACACTTAAAGACTTTAGTTCTTGAGCTTTCAAAATCAAAATATTTTTCAAAAAAAATCAATAGATACAGCCTCAACAGTAGATTTAAACCCATAGAACTATTAAGTTCGCCCTGTCCAAAAGGCCAAAAATTTCAAAAATTTTCCAAGGGAGAACACGACCATGGCCGAACAAACCCATCAAGATCCCGTTGGATTGAGGCTTCAATGTATCACATACATCAAATTAAGAGTAAAAGGAAGCAAGACTAACC